>MU004375.1:0-141426 GCA_010405375.1 Lophiostoma macrostomum CBS 122681 | reverse complement strand
AAAACAGGAAGCTTTAATAAGCTATGCAGCGTCGCTAGTGTAAGCAGCAGCAGCGGCGACAGTATATAGCCTCTGGAGGCGCTCTGCAGGCTTAGGAAGGTTAATTGCTTGCTGCAGCAGTAGAAAGGGAGGCCCAGGAGGCAGAGCAGCCAGAGCAGCCACGTCGACAATAAGCACTACTAACATGCAGCAAGTGCTATAAACAAGGCTATAAGAGGACTTAATATACTAATAGATAGCGCGCATCCTATAAATTAATTCCTATTTTCTCCTATTGCGTAGTTGTTAAGCTATTGTGCAGCAAAGCGTCGCGATTTTAGTGGCGTGGGCGGATGACTGGTGTGGGCGGATGACTGGTGTGGGCGGATGACTGGTGGAACACGTTAACCAATCCCGCTCCGTCATCAACAGTGATTTTGGTAATTGTCTTCGAGAATGTATCCTTTGTGATCTAGAAATCCGCTTTTGGTGGAAGCCATGACGTCAACGATGATCGAAATACTCGAGCGCCAGGATTTCTGAGTCAAACCACTGTAGTGGACTATAACTCTCAAAGACGTAGTTATTGCTTCTTCTTCGTCGTCTCCTCAATGGTCTTAGAGGCAGACTCGATTAGTTTAGGGTCTAGGCGTAACAATGTATAGTAGAATATGGTTCATCCTCTAGGCATGGACAATCTTTCATCGAGCCGTCGGAAAGCTACACGTGGACGAACATCAGTCAAAATCATCAGATGACTGAGGTGAAACGTACACCAGCACACTTAGCATTGTAATTCCCGTCCAGTCCTCTCTTTGTAACATTCAGAGCGCCCCCGCATTCATCGCAAAAGAGAGTATCTTCTCCTCCAGAGTAAATCTCTAGATTTTACATACAAAGGTTAGTGGATATTCTGAGAGACGTATGATATGAGGATGTTTGAACTTCATGATTAGTGCCGCGACAAACGGACAAACTGTGATACAATTACATACCCGGTGGACACTCTAATTGGGTTACTGTTTCTGTGCTCTTCTGTGTTTCTTCCGTCGGTGTCTTCTTACTTCCTGAGGATGAATGGGATCGGACCACGTTGATCCAGGCAGACGACGTAGTGTCGTTCGGTAACCCTAGGATGGGATGCAGCTCGTATGAAAAACTCTTTTCCACAGATAACAAGGAGGAGTCGGCAACAAAACATCTCGTAGAAGTTTCGAAAGGATGGAAATGCTGCGGCGCGGGAGGCGAAGAACGGATTGCAGGGTGAATTTGAATGAAGGATGTGAACCCAAGAGCAAAAGCGCAAGGCAACGTCAGATGGGGAGGCATGTCTCTGTTGACTAGAGGCGAAAAGATGTCGAAAAGCTTTGTCGAGGATGCTGGAGCAATGGTGGTAGGGACAGATGCTGCTCGGGAACTGTGCCTCTGGGGTAACGTTGGGATTTATCGTAAGCATGGCGCTTTTGTACCCGTACCTCCCCTTGTGCGGCACAGAAGAACGCCGAGCCTACGCTTCTAACCATGCGCAACACGTCATTGATATCCATCACTTGAAACAAGTCCTAGTCGAAGAGCGGAGCCGGTGGTCCATGATTGTTGTTGTTCTGCGTCACATTCTTAGTGGAAAGCATCTATCGAGTCGTACTCCGAGGTCGACGATACATCTCACTACCCAGCGACATTCGACGCCATTTCCCGAAGTTTCGGGTGTTGCTTGCATACACAAGATACTTTGTGGCAACTGCAAACGGTGTTACGAAGTTGAAGAGTATCATTACCGGGAAGGGAAAGAATGGGCCAAGTTTGATGTACTGCCGTCTTGACCTCGCGATGTTGCTCTGGGTCTTAATTACGAAGGGCTACGAAGAATGCATGAAAATCATGGATCTTCGGCATTATCTGAGATGGCGGCAACACCGCCTACTAAGTCCACCACGAGCAAGGATGACGAGGAATGAGATGGACGTACTCATTCGGACCAACGAATCAGAGCAGACTGAGCATGTATATCTTGAGCTTGGAGAATCTGTCGTATTGCTGTAATAGAGAAGTACATTCTCGTCCGCCACGAATATTCGGCGATGCTCTGGAGACTGAAGGTCAGCGTTGATGGGAGTCTTATGATTACACAATGCGCCTGGTTGGTGCGTCGACCAAATGTGGAGTCTGCACCAAAGGGCAACACTGACCGTCGCGAGATTCGGCGTGCGGACTTCACTATACAAGAAGTCACGCGGAAACTACTGTAGCCTTTCTCACTCAGTCTCGAATATATTTCCGAACGCGTAACTTCTGAATTGCCCAACCCACCTGTGCATACATACACAGCACAACCCAAAATGGCGTCACTGTTCAATCATTTGACGCACGCTTACCAGAGCGCCATGTCAGGGCTTTCGACTCAAACCTCATCACTCAATCTTCTCTTGTTGATAGTACTTGCTGTGGAAACCATGTTTTCCTTGGCCATAACAATCTATGCCATATTCGGACTCGGATTGTTCGGGCGACTCCAAGGCGAAGGGGGCCTAACTGTGGAATATCATATGATCAGTCTCCTAGTATTGAGCTGGCCGTGTATCGTCATCACTTGGGTTATTGGTATTCGAGATTGGTCTCGCCTACAATATGCGAAGTGGTATCATCACCGACATGTGCTGCCACGAAGAATGAGGAGGACGAGGGAGGAGGTGGAAAGAGTTATGCTGCTTGATGTGGCGGAGGGGCATGAAGTAGTCCTGCTCTAAAGATTTATAGAGCTTGACTTGAGCAACACACGAGATGTTGCAGTCAGGGCAAACAGGATTGAAATCCTTCGCCTCGAATTCCTGGCTTGATGGGATCAGCGGGCATTGGTCCAAGTCAATGATATGAGCAGAGCGGATCAATTGGAAAATTTCACCTGGTAGTTTACGAAATTCTCTTTCCTTGACAGATAGAGCTTGGACTGCCGGAAGATCAACATAACGTTCATTCCATGTCGCATCGCGAATGTGCTTGTAGAGTCCACACTGGAAGCTACAATTTGATACAATCTAGTACGTGAGTGCTCAAACCGTTCGCTAATGCAAATTGATTCATTGTTTCAAGTTCCATATAGACATATGAACTCGATTGATTTCCGGATGTAACCCGAGTTCCGCTCTATCTGCGCCATCTTAACTTCAACAATTGCCTCTAAGACCCCTTTTTGAAAGTAGTACGGAGAGGAGGAACTTGCATACGTGATCGGTCTTCAGAGAAGTAGAAGTCCTCGCATTAGATTCAGAGTATGGATCCGAAGCATGTCTTTAGTGATTCTTCTGGTACCGAATCAAGTGCGTGATTGTTTCAGAGGATTGCATTAGATTCCTCCAAATAGTCTTCAACCCGATTGCGAGGATACTTTATTTCCTTTTTCTTAAGTAGATCGTCTCGTAGATTTATCAATGCACGAGTAAAGCTGATGAGGGAGTCCGTAGGAAGTTCTTCATCATCAAGTTGGACTTGCTCGAGGCCAGCGCTATAGGCATGAATGTCCACGAAGAGACGCCTCGCAGGGCATTGCGGAGTAGTGTTCTTATAGAGAACCCGAATCGATTCCGAGGATGGGAGTGCCGCGTCTTTGGCATTACGCACTAACAGCGTGTGCATGATCGTATTTCTCGACTTAACATCCATGACTTTGTCTGCAAGAATGTACAATCTGACTAGCTGTAAGAACTGCGCGGAGCCACTAATTGACTTGTGGTTGATGGGAAGGGTATCGGTATAGAGTAGAGTTAGGTAAAGTCCGAAAAGGTCAGGCTCATCGTCTGGCAATTGCACTCTCTTGTCCTCTGACTCACTCCACTCTTTTTTCATTGCATTGAAGAAGAACTTCGAACGAGCGCAGATAAGTCCCTCGTGTACGTAAAACGTCTTTTGCTCGTCATCTTTGCCGACGATGACGCGCACCAAGTCCGTACAGATGAAGCTGATAGTGTTAAGGTAGGCTCTCTAGAGTGCATAAGCAAACTTACTCGGGAACTGAGTCATGGAGTACTCGAACATCCTTGGGGGCAGTCATGGTCGTCGGTGAATGTGTCAAAGGCAAGTTGTGTCAAGGGAGAGAGGAGCTTGTGGTAGCGGTTCTTATACCAGTCAGGCATCGTGATTTCCCGAGTACTCCAACCCAACCACTCGGCGTGATTTCCTTTATATTACTCCAGAGCTTTGTATTCTAACGATTTACTTAGACAATATATCATGAGGTTTCCCTAAATGTACATGCCTTTAAACCTGGGACCCGTAAAGAGAACCTACACTCGCCTTTTTTTTTTTTTAAAAAAAAAAGGATCACCATAGATGTCGAGCCATATTCTGGTCTGACAACACGTTACGTAGAAATGAAAAACCCAAAGTACTTTTAATTGATAAAGCAAAGCTTGTCAAAGTCTTTCCCTGTACTTCTAGCTTATCTAGTTTGTTGGCCAGGAACCAGAAATCCCTTGACACCCTTATGGTAGTTTCAGCCAGGGAGGTAAGAAAGCCCGAGAACGGGGAAATAGATTGTTCACAAGCTCTAGATCATGATTTCCGGTACTGATGTTGGCTGGTCATGCCACAATAAGCCTGATGGAGCTCAACTGTTGTTACTAAGATCTATCTAAGTATAATGATCACACGTAAAGTGCTTCTGAACAGCGGTGAGTCTTCCTTCCTCTCACATTATGTATTAATAATCTCTGAGTTGAACTCGTGTAGAGCTCGAGCATAGGGCTTCCTTGGACGTTGTATAGCTGTTTACCATGAAAATACGCTGCATCCCAAAGAAGAATAGCAGCTTTTGTGTAGTCTTTATGTAATTGTCTACTCTGTTGTCGAAGCAGGCTCGTCGTCCGTTGTACCCAGACTCCAATCATAATAGTCCACTAGGGTGAAGGCACTCCGAGGAGATAGCAGGGCGATTCGAAGGTTGTGTGGAACAGTAAAGGGTTCAAACAGTCGAGTGATTGGTGCATCGACCCACGTTCGTGACGCGCCACCTACTCAGGGGTGGGGGGAAACCGGGTTTGAGGAGAACTGTGACGTTTGTCACCGTGATCGTGTCGATGATGTACTTCAATAAAACATCGTCAAAGAAACTGTCCACCTGGCCAAGCATTAGACTGCGCTACGCCCCAGTCCACTGCAGGCCACCCAAAATTCATGTCCATGTTGAACGTCATTTGCCCTGGCATGGGATACTGCGGTGCGGACTGCTGAGCATACTGGTCAGAACCAAATCCAGTCATCGGGTCTTCGAGACCTAGCCCGTCCTTTGGCTCAATTAAAGGCAATGTATCTTCGCCGCTTGCTTCCATTGCCTGTTTCATTTTCGACACGATTCGCGGTTCCGGCATGTCGTCTGCCTGTCCTGACTTCTGACGAGCCCACCAGGCGAGCATGATGACTTTGGAGAACAATGTGAAAAAAGCACTTTTGCTCTTGAACGTGGTGATGAGACGAATGTCGCAGTTATCGCTCATTACCTCCCATATCTGCTGGGCATCGTCACGGAAAGGTTGGCGTCGGAGCTCGTTGGCAAGAGCGATATAGGCTGGAAAGGGAAAGTTGTACGGAGATGTCCAGTGGAATGGCTTCGTGAGAGGCGAAGCCATGATTCTGGTGTCGATTTGGAGCATCTGTGATGCATAAAGAACTCCCTTGTCAAGGGAAGCTTCATTTCGAGGCAGTGAGGATGGGTTGATGTAGTTCTCGAGGAGCCTAACCTTTGTAAGAAATCCTCTCGTTTCCCAAATGGTAAGAAATTGGAGCGGATTCTCTTCGCTACAATATCGGAGGAACTTTTCTTCGACCATGTTCTCCAACGCGTCTAGTTCTCCCTTTCCAGGCTCTAGGCTCTGCTGAGAGGCCTTAGCGATTGGCTTTAGCCTCGGCGCCACAAAGTCAAGATGCAAAGAGGTGTTCATGATGAAATCGGCTACAAAACCTCGAACAACAATGTATATAGCTTCCGTGGGATATGGATGTACGGCTGGTGGCTCTTTCATATCTGGTCGAAGATCGGCGTCATTAACGTTCAGAGGAAGTCGAGTGTCCCAGATAGGCGTAAAGGTTTGCGGTTTGTAGTCTGCTAGTTGACCAACCCGAGTATCTAAGTGAACCAGAGCCCACCAAAGCCGCCGACGCATCTCGCCCTCGAACACACCGTGCTCGGCGCATGCTGATTCGGTATCGATCCTCATACGCTGTGCGATTCGGATGGCGAGGCCAAGCATAGAGGACAATGATCGCGGATCGGTGCTCATCGAGACCGATATCTAACAACGTCAATGATTACCCGAGGAATTTGGAGGTGTGGGACCCATACTAGATATAAGAAGAGAGCCGTCAGACAATCCCGATCTGAACTGCGGAGGAATCCACAGTTCAAAAGAGCTTGTTGGCAACCGAACTGGTACTTTGCTACCAATTCGTTTTGGCCTAGCTTGGCTGCGCCAAAGTGCGCTGTGAAATCTTCCGCTAAGATACTCACAACAGCGATACAGTAAATGCTGAACATCAATGCTTCGAAAGCAGGACTCATGCTCTTCAAGTCACCGATAGCTTCAATGACACGGGCTTGCATTGTTGGAGTGTGTACCACGCGGAAAAGAGGATTGACATCTACGCACATAGATTAGTTCTCGTACGGGTAGGACTGTTGCAGCACTCACTATCAAGGAAAACCTGCCAATATTTGAATATCTGGGCCGGTTCGGGATGTAAGCTAGACAGGTCAACGGTGGTCTGCCGCGCGCCAAATATCAGATGATCATCATTCGAGAACAGCTGGTCCCATGCTCCGAGAATAGTGGCTTCAGTTGCTTCTTCATGTGATGTGCCACTATCGTTGTCGGAGCCGGGATACTATGCCATACGTTATTAACGGTCGATGCCCAACAGACTGAGATCACATACACGTTCTCGCATAGCATGCCAAAAATTCCTAAACAATCAGTATTGAGATCGTGACTTGCTCGGACCCACTTACTTGGCATTCGTTGACGCAGACGACTTTACGGTCGTTGCCGGGGATGGTTCGTCTACCTCCTCAGAATTGTTCACGTGCTCGTCATTGATAGGGCGATCGTCCTCGAGAAGTGCATGATCGTCTGTTTCAAATTTGATATTATTCTGGCGGAGTAGGTCTTCATACTTTCGGAGTCGATCGTAAAGGTCTCGTTCTGGGATCTTGCGTCGCGGACGACGCGGTAGCAATGTAGCCGGCACACATTGCGCTCGAGACTTGACACAGTTTGCGCAAGGAAATTTGCGATCACATTTGACCTTGCGCTGCTGACACAGAATGCATGCCAGTACTCGCTGAGATTTCGGAACGTAGTGGCTAGTTGGGGCTTCTTGCGCTGTTGACATGTCTAAGTGCGTGCTCGATTTGGTAAGAAATGACACTCAGTGTCCATGCATCCAATCTGAATACCCCGGACAGTTCGATGACCGTTGATTGAAAATCGTGGAATGAGCGGAAATGGAAGCGGATGTAATGCGAAAGCTGGCGCTCCAGCTGCGGGGCTGTCGCTATTGGTGTCCGTCCCTTTATCATGCCCTGCAGGGCAACAATCTCTAAGCAATCGAAAGTACTTGGAGCGAGATGTGAATTATCGAGTGAGAGTGTTAGACCGGACGGTTCGGCGGGATGGACAGGATTTGTCGTTGGCTCGGGGATTAGTCAAGTCCGACGCCGGTCTCCAAAGCCCGAACTCGGGCTGTGCAAATTCCCGACAAATGGTCTCACAGCAGACATTAACGCTGCTACGAAGTATGTGACTATGTGAGCGCCTCATCACCCACACCCGCACCTAGTATGTGATGGAATGAGTCTTTCACATGATCATAGGAACTGTTGCCATTGATCACTTTTGGCGGGCTCCGGGATGACTCCTTCACAATACCGACTTGGGCAAAGACGCACTTCACTGTATTGTGAAGAGCCACAGTTGTAAGTTGTGATTGTCGCGCCATAGTTTACAAAATTAACGATTTCGGTGGTGAAAGGCACTTGAGAGATGTTCGAGTGCGTGAATCGCCTAGGCTTTATAGCCACCCGAGCTCCCAATATCTATCTCGTCTTTGGAAGACCCTCAGTTTTCCTACAACCGACTGGAACACAACAACACCAACAGTAACCTGCCCTACTGCGCTGGAGCTTTTGCAAAGATCATGGAGACCTGGCACTTGCATCTCATCATCTTGTGCTGTTTAGCCTCCGTTCCCGTATATCTTATATGGCTTGTCTTCCGGACGACAGTGAACGCCCTACAAAGGGCTTACTCCTTCTCATACCAGCTTGCCAACATGCCCGGGAACCCCTTGCTGACTGTCTTTTGTCGAGATCTCGCCGTCCGTACTGCGTGGATACTTCCATACATTGTTCGATGCTACCTCCGACACCACACTCCTTTTCTGACAGACGTCCTGAAGTTCTGCGATTACCTGTATCCTTTAGAAACTACGACCGGAGAACAGTTTCTCATAGGACTCCTGATTCATGCATGCATAAGGAGCCGCTTGGAGGCCCGACATGGTTCGCAGGCGCTCGTGGTGATACTGCAGTCATGGGAAAACTCGTCATTCTTCCAGAAACACGGCCACATCATCCACGCAGGACTCAAAGTCGGGCTTTATATCCTGCTTTATGTGGTCCAGTATCTCCTTCCACACGAGCCACGGATTGGGAAACCAACGATGGCTAACCTGAGTTTGGGCATCCTGTACGGGCTCGCCTCCTTCGTTTGGTTCCATAGCCTATTCTTGTTCTCCTTGAACGATTTCTATGGTACAGTCCAGAGATACACCCGATGGCAACGAAGGAGATTCAGACCAAGATCATCGATGAATCAGGAAGAGACTCTAAAGCTGCCATCACACGAAGAGGAGCTCGAGGCCGAGTTTGTCTTTGAAGACGGAGTGCAGCTTTTATAATCTGTCCTGACGTGGTATGATAAGGAAACTTCACCACCGCGAGTATTCCACTATCGCATGCTATTCATCTATACAGGCCTCAAGACGGAGTATGAAGATAAAGAGATTGGATACAACACGTCACGTGGAATGATTCGCGACTAAGATGGAGCATGGCTAGATCTCGGTGAAGCAAAAGATAATCGAGGCTGATCGAAGGAATAGCAAAAAATACACGGGATGATATGGAAATAACATCATAAAGGCCTTCCAAGGCTGAACGCGCGATGCGTATCCGCACTGTAGATGGGAAGGGCCAAATTAAGCTATGATCGCGACTTCCTATATGGTGCCAGCTACTGCCTTTCTTCTTTGGCTCACTTCCTCACTTCCTTTATCTTTCTTCCCTCCCCGTCTCCTCTTCGTACGTAATTCTTCGTACGCAAGGTCGGTCTCGCTGCCTTTCTGAATGCTTCCCTTCCGATCGTCCACGGTTGAAAGTCCTGAAGCTACTGTTCATTCTACAAATTCTCCGGTCAACGATCAATCGTCGCGCCAAAGCGAGGAATCGGGAGCGCCATCGAATAACTTGTCTGTCTCTCACCTTGTCTCGATAGGACTACACTATAGCGCCAACCTGTTCCTTCGAAAGGAAGAAATACGATGAAGACGACGCCGCGATTCACTCCCACCAGGAGTCGACTGTCAGTCAAGAAACTCGTCTGGGATGCCTTTGTCAAGTGCTACGTATGGCCTGGGATGAAGTGGCTTATCTGGCTATCGTTCGTGGGGCAGTGGCGATTGACTTTCTACCTGTTCCATTTGCTTGAGATCCTCGACCAGTACATCAAACCCTTTCCTAGATTGCTAGGCACCGCCATCTTTGCTTCGCTAGCATTCTTCAACGGAAAAGACCTTGGGAATTACCTCGAGCCAGGCACAGCTCCACCACAACTTATCGCACGATTCGGTCTCGGTTTCTGCATCTGTTTGCTTTCTTCTGGTGGGCATATTTGTTGGTTACTGAGAACCGCTACCATTCGCGGAGACTCAGCAGCGTACTTCGTCATAAAAGCGCTCATCTCTTCCATTTCTGTCCGAATGGTCATCTCCAGCCTCCGTGTTCTATGTCCTTTCATGATATATCTTGGGTGCATTGCTACAAATCCAGGCCAAGGAATGAAGATGGCCTTCTACGTCTCTGGCTGGACATCGGGATTGGTGCTCGTGATATGGCTATCAAGTTCAGGCGTTGCCATCGAGCGGCATGTCGCAATCTGGGAACGGAACAGACTCATTCGGCCGCAACGGAAGCACGCTTCTCAAACAAAGGTCTTGAAACAGCGTCCGAAACTGGAACAGGTGGACATGAACATCGACTTGGAAGCCAACATACTACTCTGATTTGTGAAAATTACCGGATCGAAAGGAAATCGTTCAATTGCGAGACTGGGAGAGATCCACGTAGTTAACCTGGAGAAAAAGTCATCTTTCCGGTCGAATTAATTATCCTAGCATGGCTAAGGGTTTATGTACGCATCATCGCAGGATGGAATCACTATCTGAAATAATACTATCTCTAAGACACATACAGGTGTGGTGCTTACTGCGACTCTGCCTACGTGAACCCAACCAAACATAATACAGTGACCATTTTTACGATCCAGTCGCTGATGAAGCCGATGATAGCTCAACTTGAGCCTCTTGTCTGCATGGCAGAAGAGTGATATGTTGTATGCACGCTAGTCCTGGCCATGTAGCCCTTTCCTCACCACTTACTCAAGAAGAAGACAGAGGGGTTGGACCCAATCACGACGATCTGGTAATTTGTCCAGCTCGCCAAAGTCGTACGCGTGCTTGACTCGTGCATATCAAACTGAGTAAGGAGACTGCAGCATGGGCTGGTGCTCGGAGTAAACTCTATACTCTATACTCGAGCAGAATGGTATCATCGTAGGTGTTACTGTCACCTCCCAGTTAGAGGGAGAGAGAGTAGTGTTTTGCTCGTAAGAGCTTCAGATTGTTGAGTCGTTGTTCTTTGGAGATCCGTGGTTCTGTGTTACTCATGATGGCGCAAATCTGGTTACTACCAAACGTATCCGTGGATGAGGGATTTCCTTGACCATAGAAGAGATATCCGTCGAAGCATAGCACCAGTGACTTTTCGCCGCCTAATCTCAGGATCCAGCGCAGCCAGCTGACCGCACTTTCCTAATCCGAGATGAGTCATCGAAGCAACAGAACGGAGGTATAAATTGGCGATCGCCACCGCTGCCACCTCGCAACTCACCACGTTCGACCCTACTTTCTACCATGGAGAACACGCGGCTCCCGGAAGATATTACGGTCCGCAATCTGCAGAAGCAGCAGTCACTGATTCAAGCGTCAGATCCATCTCCAATCAATCATGAGAGCCTCATCTGCTGACAACTATCCCAGTGCGATGATACACGAGGAGCAGCTGAAGACTAAGCTCGCAAAGGTGCAGGAGGACAGACGTCGCCACGCGTGCAAACTTGAGGAGATGCTGGAAACACATTGCGGAATGCAGTGCCGTCAGATCTACGACAAAATGTACTCCACTCTCCCCCGAGAGGTGCGCGACGAGATCTATCAGTACATCCTTCTCAGCGACGGTGGAGTATACTTTGACTGTGACTACTGGGACTACTGGGCATTGGTCTCTAGTGTTCCCGTTGTTTGGCTCGCCCAGCATTACCTCAGCTCGGATGTGTACCACGAGCTTGCGGAGTTTTTGTACCAAACTGCAACCTTCTGCTTTGGCAATGATTCGAGATGGCGCGACTCTTCAGATTGGGGCTCCAAAATCATGAAAAGAGTGCTTCACGAAACGGATTGTAATGGGTTTATCCGTGCTCATAAAGTGAGGAAACTGCAACTTACGGTCATACTGGACGATATTTATTCCAAACCGTCGAACGAACAGGATGCGTTCGAGGAATTCATCGGAGAAATCAGTGTCGTTCTTGACTGCAAGATGAAGGTCAGCCTCCAGCTGAGGATTAACTGCTGGTTGCGTCAATCGGGTGCGGAAGCCTGGACTCCACCCAACTGGCCTCAAGACTGGGCTCCTCCCTATGTGCCATTCTTGGAAGGTATCTTCGGGATTCTTAGAGCTATCATGAAGGCCGGACATGAGGTCAAGATATTGGTCGAAAACAATCCGATTAACATCTATGAATACGTTCTTCAAGATGATGAGATGACCCAGCAGAAGTTCGTACAGAAACGAATACCGGTGAGGTCGCATGTAATGGCGATACAGAGAGAATACACATGACTAATATTTACACGCAGAACAGATGCGACTCAGACAGATGGAACTCAGACAGAGGGGGTCAGTCTGTAAATAGTCGGAGTTATGCATGCTTGATCAAGACATCTAAGTGAAGGCAATGGCGTAACTGAGAGTATTTAGATACGAGGTGGGCGTTTAGGTGATGATGGAGATGGTGATAGCAAAGTTGGGGCTGAATACGTGCAGGGTCGGAGAGTCTCCAAAGTTCAGGGAAGGATTTGCATGCTGAGACATTCGAAGCAAACAATCGTCCGAGACAATGCATTAATTGGAACGACTAGCACTGACTCGTATACACGAGACTTTAATGACACTCTATCACTGAGTGAGTAAGCGCGAGATACCATGTCTTTTGGAGAGACGAGAACCGCAACTCGTATGTAATGATCAAAATGCCTCGAAACACAATGTGTAGCGCCTTCCAATCAGCCGATTGTTCCATATCGGAATTCGTGGTACAGTCTATAGATGTCAACAATATCTCGTAACATTTACGACAAGTTCATAAGCATGCTGTCTTCACCTTGCAATATCTCGCATGTGATTGACCTATCTTCTGACTGCCAAATCTTGACTATGTGGCTTGGAATGATTCCCAGAACCGCGACCACCCTAATCCTCGATATGTTCTTCGAGTAAATCGACCACACCGCTCAAAATGCGACCTTGGATATTGACTTGTGTTCTTGGACCTGTGACCCAACCTGTCATGGCGCTCATGGGAATGCAAATCGATTATGGACAATCGCGGACGATTCGCTAATGTGAAATGTAAAGTCAAAGAGAAAGTGGGACATCAAAATCATCGCCATTTTCAGCATACAGAAGGCCCGGTCGACTCTAGATAATATATCTTTAACGCATCTTGTTAGGATGACGAATTCCTTGGTTTTTTACAACGAACGCCATCGAGTGAAAGACTCTACTGCTAGAGAGAGAGCAGTGTTCTGCTCGTAAGAGCTTCAGTTGTTGAGTTGTTGTTCTTTGGAGATCCGTGGTTCTCATGATGGCTCAACTTTGGTTGCGTCCAAACCTATCCGTGGAGGAGTAAGATACAAAACTAAAATATGAAAATCAACGAATTCACGTTTGAGGCTCGTAATTCCTAGTTCCAAAATCAGTGTGGAGACCTGAGTTCCCGGCCTATTTACCTACAATGACGCAGAAAGAGAGAACAGGTTATGTCACCCCGTAAGCCCAGTACAGGCAGTAGGGATTCAAGAAGTACAAGGATTAGAATGAAAATGGAAAATTAGACCCTGTTACAGATCTCATGCATGTAATGGGCATGGGGCTCATACCTAGCGTAATCACAATGTCTCTTTCACCGCTGCCCGGGTGATCTAGGCGATGTGCCAAGACCAGCTAACCTACACAGAGGCTCGCCCTCCTACCTTCCCCTCTCCTTCTCTCACTCAACCACCGAGCTGCCCGAGCGAGCATGACGACCTCCGGCAGTACCATCATGGTAACGGATACGGATGTGAAAGAGCATCGCCATGAGGCTGCGTTGTGCGCACTCCTTCCTATTCACATCACGATTAATTTGACTGACGTAGACATAGAGCATTTGCACGCGAGCAAGAGCGTGAAGCGTTCTCATCCTCTAAGCCTACCCGGTCAGCACAGGAGTGGAACGAACGCAATGCCGACATGGAGGCGATTGAACGTTACGCCAAAATCTCGTGCCTACAAATTTGCCAAAGACTCTTCACCAGGTTCCCACGTGAGCTGCGAGATGAAATCTACCAGTATCTGCTGCCTCAAGGCTCGACTTTCCACCCCGATACTAAGCCCCACGATTGGGCAGATCATGATCCAGATGACTTCGCCCACAGGTCCAGTGAGATGTTTCGACGCGATTACTTCTTCGATGCCGAGTACGTTGGCACTGACGTACTGCAAGAATTAGCCGAGCACTCTTATGGAGCTTTGCGTTTTGTCTTCACCGTGCACAACTACCGCTACCCTGAGACGATCTCCTGGCTTGGGCAAGTGGATCGGCATGGTATACGTAGAGGCGACTTCATTGATAAAGTAGCGATCTACATTAATGAAGGTGACGAGTTCTCTACGGAGGAACTCGAGAAAGCGTTCGGATACCAGGCGGGATACTCGAAGCGCACTAGCATTCAACTCAGACTGTCGACCATGGAGAGAGAATATGACGGCTTCTGGCAAGATAGCGACGAATCTGATACGGAGGCGTTCCTGGAAGACGCGTACGCAGTGGACTACATCAAGAAATTGTATCCCATGATTCAGGGATTGAGAAGCGCAGGACATAAGATCGAAATCTTCTGTCGCGAAGGCGACAGCCCACGTGCATTCTACTCATTACACCCACCAGAAAACTTGGAGTTCTCAGTTCGTGACTACCGTAGGTGGCGGACACTGGTAAGGTGATCTTTCCGATAGGTGGTCTGAGTTTGCTGATAAGATCTAGTGTGACTGTTCTGGCAAGAGCAAATCGAGAAGACTTCCATATGCATGGGGCAACGGGTTAACCTTTGGAGTGGAAGGTTCTATCGCCGAGATGTTCGCAGTCGAGCAGCCGAAGAAAATGAAAAGGAAAAATCCCCATCGCGGGCTATTATTCCATGTTGGGTACGGACGACAGCTTGTGAAGACGGCCGCACCCCAGAACAGACCAATGGAGCGCCCGGGATAGGGCATTGAAAGGATCTCGAAGGAGAAGACATCATTTCGATATCCGACACGACTGAAAACACTCTTTGAATTAGCGTCCTCAGTCAATATCGCCGCCAGTAGCAGCAGGCCCAAAGACAAACATTTGCGCAGGTGCAGATTGTCACTGTTCGATACATACTGTGGTAGAAGCATAGGGAGTGGAACACTCACAGATAATATAATCCCGCCATTTGTCCAGCTCGAAAGCTGATATCAGGCTGCACAGGGGACACATATGTGACTAGTCCCGAGAGGTGTACCAAATAACGAGGTCTTGTGGAATTGTGTCGAAGGTAAGTAGCCTCTCTTTTCTTCTCTCAGCGGCAATTGGAACATCAGCAGCGGAAGACTAGGACAGTATTCGCCAAGGGCTCTGTTCGTGGTGTGCTGAGGGTGGGATTCAGAGCGCTGGGCTTCAGACGAGATGCTCAATTGAGAGCGAAGGAGTTGCCTGCGTCAAGCAAGGTTGAACCTCAGGCCGAACCATTTACTGCTGTATGCTGTTGTCTTTTGATGCAGTGACTGTTCCGCCAAGAAGTAAAAATCGGCAAGCACGCCACACATGCAGTCACCAACCCTTCCTAGGGTTCACTCAAACCTTTGAGACACAACATCTTCACTACACCAGCATCGCGAATAAACCATCGTTATTCCTCTATCCATACACGCGTTACACCTCTCTTATCGAGCCAACACGTTCTGCTCTTACAACACAACCCCAATAAACAACCATCGTTCCGAGAGCCCCAAACCATGAACCTCTTCAAATTCATCCCCCAACCGCCATCCATCTCACTCTTCTCCCACTTCACGGCGCTCGCCCTCATCCTCCTCCACACAACCGGCCCACGAATACGTCTCACGCCCCTCACACTCACCATATCCGCCGGTACATCCTGGGGCTTCTTATACGGGTGGAGGCACCTCTACCTATGGGCCGCAAAACGGCATCTCCGGTTCTTACTCGAGGAGCATCGGAAGCACAGCGAGGTATGGGATAAGAGAGCCGAAGAGGTGAAGAGGGGTTTGGAGGAGCTTGGACGGGAGATCGAGGACCTTGGGAAGACGGCCGAGGGGTTGGTGCGGACGATTGAGGAAGATGGCGTGTTGTGCGATGAGTGTAAAAAGGATGCGACGAGGGCGGTCAGGGAGCGCAGGTTTGATGATGTGCAGGATTATTGTTTGGATAGGGGGCAGGTGGGGGAGAGGAGGGGGGTTGGACCGGCTGGAGGGGAGACGGGTGGGGAAAGGGCTAACAACGAAGCGGTTGTGAAGACATGAATGGGAGCTCACTAAGGAAGTACATGATGGGTGAGGCCGCGAGCTGGGTTTTAAGGGAACATCGACACGAGGGTGAACGAGGGTGGGAACTATCACTTCAGAGCATTCGCGGGTATTCCAAAGCGCAGACATGATCATTAGTGGGTATTATTGTACTGGACTTGCAATCAGCATGTTGGGAGCAACCTCGAGCTTCTTCTTTGCTCACTGCATCAGCAACCTTTCTTCACATCATCGAATCTCGTTGCGAAAAATCCATTCCCCTTCGCAACAACGTGGCTCTTCTTACTCTTCCTCCCTCTTCTCATCCTTCGACGCCTCCAAAACCCGATCACTCTCCGACCCAGTATTCTTCAACTCCTCCTTATTCTTCCTCCCCATCCACCAAACCGCCGCCTCGACCAGCCCCCAGCGAATCACCTGATGGCCGATCCATTGATACGCACCAAACTGCGCGCCAACCTGGATCATGGATGCGTGTGCTAGTCGAAAATATTCCAGCCACTTGTGGTGCCGCTTCTCGCGAATTGCGAGGCAGAGACCGTCGTGAACACGTAGAGCTAGCGGCTTGCGGTAGACTTTCGCATGCTTGAGATCGCGGGCTTGACGGAGTTTGGAGGCGAGGGTGGAGTGGAGGAGGGATTTGGTGGTGCGGTGTTTAGGTGCCATTGTTTGGGAGTGAGAATGGTGAAGGTGGTTGTGGATACTTTTTGAGGTTGTCTTGATGAAATCGAGGGTATAGGATTATTTATGCGGATGCTGTCGTAGCGGTGAATGTATCTTTCACGTGACGTAGTCGTTGGGCAGCAAGGCAGAACCGTTCTGGGGTCTTTCATTCTTGCACAATGCTCCCATAGACCCACAGCCTTCTCGCAGCAGCGGAGACCTGCTCTGCCATCCGCCACCCCCACCTACTCTATCTGCGCTCCCCCATCCCTCACACCCTTCACAGCCTTCCTCTTAATCTCCCTCGCCCAGACCTCCCGTCTCCCCTTCTCCTCCTCCTTCCTCCGATACCCCACATAAATCTCCACAATCGCCCAAACCAGCACCCTCCGCATAACATACTCCAGACACTCCGTCGGAAGGCAAGTTTGGCAGCCTGGACACCAAACGCGTACCTGTCGCACAAAGCTGTCGGGCCATGAGTGCCTCGCGACGTGCACATACAACCACAGCATATATCCTAACCGGTAGACCCAGAGCGAGCCGTTCTCCTCTGCGCGAACTTGCTCGGCTTCTCGGAGGACTTTGTGGGTTTGGAGGCGCGGAGCGTGGTAGCGGGAGAGGATGGTTTCGGGGGTTAGAGGGTGAGTGATGGTTAGGGTGGCGCTGGTGATGGATTGGCGGGGGCTGGAGCGTGGCGCTGGCATCGTTGGGACTGTCGTGTAGAGATATGGGGGATTTGGTTTTAGGTTGGTTGTAGAGAATTGCGGGGATTGGAGTGGTCTGAGTCTGTCTGTACTACCTGGGTACAGCGGGAGTGCAGTGACGTCAACGGAAGATTTACTTTGGCGGGGGCGTGTCTCACTTCATCAAAAGATCCAGACAGGTCACGATAATAAATGAAGATCATGTCAGATTTGTACAAAACAATGTGCTTTATGAAAATTCATGTGGAGACTAGAGTGGTCTGCTTTCTAGTAAGGGATACTTGGCCAGTCCGGAAGGCAGATGCACATCAAACGACTTGAGTTGGTAAAATCTCTGTCGCAATGTGAGTAAGAGTGAGGGGCTTTCAGGATACTCTCTGTCCACCAGCCAAGCTCCAGACATCTCCATTGAACCCTGTTGCATCCGTATGGACTACAGTGTACCATACAAGTCTACGTTGGAGATCAACTCAAACCTCAAATCGCTCCTCCGTCTCCCTCCTCTCCTGTTCGTCCATTTTCCTCAACCACCCACACAAGACCTCGAGCACAATCCATAACACAAGCGCCGTCACTGTCAGAACCACCCATACGACCGAGAGGCAGAGGCACGCGACGCGGATGCAAGTCATGAGAATACGATCGAAGGCATGCGTTGTTGGCGCTTGCAGCATCTCAAGGAATGAATGTGAGGTATCCTCGGTGGTGGTGGTGGGTTGGCCTTTTTCGAGCCTTGATGTATCGCGGCGTCGGAGCGTGTTTGTGTTGGTGGAGAACATCGTTGCTGTGGGTGAATGAGAAAAAGGGTCAAGGGGTTTCTGGTGGAGAGTTAGACATATCAGCGGGCCTCTTATATACCTCAACGACTTCCAGTTTGGTGCCAGATCATGTTGTTTCACAATGTTAGCTCCTGAGCAAACGTGGTATCTTGAACAATGTGTAAGACCTGAGAGAGCTACTACACCCTCAATCCCCAAGCAGTGAGCGTCTGAGTTTCGTCTCAGTGAACCCTGCACTGTTCTTGATTTTTCAGAAGCCTGTCCCGCCAGACACGCGTCGCAGTCGTTGCCGTCTGGAAACATTGTATTCACCAACCCGAATGAACACGGCATGACAAGATGGGACACGGTGTAGGAGAACCAAAACTTCGGACTGAAGTCGATCCTGATTTGTAGAACTACCCCATCTCTTTAAAAAAGGCCTATTCATCGTAGAGCCAAGTTCCCATTGGCGTATTCAATTGGTGGCGCTTGAGTTGGAAGCGGCACGTGTCGTGGTATCGCTGTGGCGCTACCTTTGCGCTGCTTCTCCCGTACGTCCTCACTTCTCTAGCTCTTTGAGCTCAAGAGCTTTCAGTTGCCCTCATTGTGTTATACCGACCAATTACTTGTCCGCCCCTCACTTCGCCTTATTCTTAACCGCCTCCGCCTCCCTCCTCGTCGCATCCTCTAATAATGCCGTATCAATCGCGCCAGCAGGTAGGTGTACGTATCGGACGACGG
This sequence comes from Lophiostoma macrostomum CBS 122681, assembly GCA_010405375.1. Taxonomy (NCBI): domain Eukaryota; kingdom Fungi; phylum Ascomycota; class Dothideomycetes; order Pleosporales; family Lophiostomataceae; genus Lophiostoma; species Lophiostoma macrostomum. Next base: position 122,356 of record MU004375.1, on the reverse strand, counting down.
AGCCACGAATGAACATGTCTCGTGTCGAGCACTGTGGAATCAGTCAGATTGCTTCCCTTGCACACCTTGAATATGAAGGTATCCCCACCAAATGCGGCCACCGCATCTCATCCACCGCCTCCGCATTATCCAGCTTGATATTCAGATACTGGTCCACGCTCTTCAGCGTCCCTCTTATCTGCACCTCATTCTTGAGTTCGACTGTGACCTCGTGCTCGACGAGCGTTTTGAAGAAGCTGTACCGCGTCGTCAGCCAATGTTCCAAAAGCCCAAATCTCGAATGAGATAGACCACCGCGATATCGGCAAGACACAGAGAAGTGCCAGGGCCAGTATATCGAGTGCGGGGAGTGATAGAGACTCTTTGTGGCGCAGTGAGGGCGATTGCAGCGTTGTCAATCGTCCGCGCAAGATGGACGGTGTCGCGAGTGGGAGCGAGGCGTGCTCAATGCGCTGGAGATTGGTAGACTTGATTACGAACCTGAAGAAGAGCATTTCGAGGGTTTGATACGCGTGAGTGAGAGTCCGAGACGAGTGTGGAGTGGTAGGTTTGGCGCAATGTGAGTCTGAAGACGAAGTGTGGTGGGATGTTTGGAGCTATGACAGCGCACCTGAGGCTGCCGAAGATTTGCCGAGAATCACGTGTGAGTCCATTCACCGTGCGCTCAGATGTACACCGAATGTGTGCGGTCCACGGGTTGATGATACAGGACCAGGGAGGACGCAGATTATAAGTGGAAATAGTTTACACTGAAGAAATTCATGTCGTGTACGACAGAGTGTATTGTACCTAGGTAGCTACATGGTATCCTCGAATAGCCCCAACAATGTAATACGAAGCCGACCCACCACCAAAGCCCCAAACACCATGCTAATGCGGATGAACCCAACCGAAGCCCTAGACCAACCGTCTATGTCGTCCGCGCCCGCTTCCTCGCATGCCCGGTCAAATACCTCCACCCGCTGCCCTCTTGCGCGCCTTCCTCGAGTACTTGCACCACACCCTCCAATAGCTTCTCTTCTGGCTTCCCCATCTCCATCTGCAACCTCAACATCCATTTTTCATACATCCAACTTCCCACGATGCCCGTCACCATAGCCGCATCGATCGTCGTGCCAAACACAGGCGTCTCACTAACTTGAACATTCCCGCCTGGCGTGATGCTACGCTCTTCTTCCTGGGACTCAGCGCCAACGGGGAGGACATCCTTCCAGTTAGCCGCCGTCTTGCCCATGGGAAGCACCATCCACATGCGTTGCGCGTCCCGGAAGCCAGCCTTGCGGAGGCGCGGTAGGAATGATTTCGTTGGCGCAGCATCATACCCTCTCGTTTTGAGATTGAAGCCAAACTCCACCCCCAGTGCTTGCGCTTGCCGACCTGCATGGATTACATCAGCATCGAGAAGTGAGAACTCGAGAATGCCTCCCGGCTTCAGACAGCGAAAGCATTCTCTTAGACACAGGTCGTATTCGTCTTTTGAGCGGCCGAGTGGCTTGTCGGTTTTCAGGAGCTCGTGCAATGAGCGAGCAGAAACTAGATCGAAGTGATCACTAGGGAACGGTAGTGTCCAAAAGTTCGGTACAGTCATGTGTCGGTGATTGTCAGGGCCACTGACGTTGGATGTAGGGTTGTGGCCCGCGGTGTAGACAGTAACAACTGTGGAGTACGGGTAGTCGTACGCGACTTGCCATGCCCAGTCATTGGTAGCCACACCCCCGACATCGAGTATACGTGGCTCGCGTATGCGCGACACGCATCTTGAACCTGGCTTGCTGAGCAGCTTACCACCGTTCAGCAGCTTGAGTGCTTGTAGAACCCATGTAATAGGCAACATCTGATCGAGAGCTTGTCGCTCCATCTGCGCGCGAGCGATGCGCTCCTTCAACACCGTTGGGTCATCCACGTAGAACTCTGACACGGGTCGCGGTGGAGATGGCCGCACAGGGTCGTTGAGCTCGTACTTGCCAAGCAGCTGATCGCGATGGGCTTGTGGCATGCATCTCCGCACGACATGCAGCGCCTCTGCCCGGGTCTGACGATGGATATAAGGATCGTCACGTCGGCTGCGATTGCGAAGATACTCGAAGCCTTGGATGTATGTTGAGACCTGCTTTGGCTCCTTGTTCTCGGTCGGCGACTTCTGCGGCTCCTCCGCAAACTTCACCGACTTCTTGACGACTTTCTCTATCGAGTTGTCCCGAGTATGAGTGCCATTCGAAACGTTTGGTGAGCTCATGTCATTCATTTCACGCAAAGCAGCTTGCAGCTCGTCCTGTTCCTCCAACCAGTGACCTGTGCGCTCGAGGTTCACAGTGGAGATCTTCTGCAGCTCGGCGTTGTACTTTTCGTTGTACTGGAAAATTGTCCGGCTTGGATCTATCTCTTTGATCTCTACCACCTCTTCGATATCCCCCAGCATGACTGGCCGAGATGTTGGTAGCCCATCATCGTACCCATCCAAAGTCGAGCCGGCGAGAGTACTACCAGGTTTGAGGACAGTGATGGTTTGCTCGGCAATAGTATTTCTTCGGTTGTCCCACGGAAGCTGGTAAAATTTCTCGGCGGTCGACGTGTTTGGCACGGAGTCGTCTTTCCTTGCCGGCAAGCTCCAGGTATGCCTGGCAGTGGAATGAAGCGAAGAGAAAAAGCCTCCTGGTGAAGGTATGGAAAGCTCAGAGATGGGTGTGTTACCAGATGAGCTGCCTTGGGTGATGGCAGGAATCTTGAGAGGAAGACCAGGGAGTGGAGGTCGGAATACTTCTTGCATTTCGCCGCCTCTGGGTTGCGATCTCTGGGACCTCTCTGAACTTTGACGTGTTGGTGGGTACCCCGACGAAGAGTGTCCGAGATGCTGAAGGGTCTCCATGGCTTGATAGTCGAGCTGCACAGGTCCCCATGATTCGTCGCTTGCTATTGATTGGCGTCGCTGATTCTCTGGTGTTGAAGGGCAACTGAGTTTGTCCATCTCTTCCGAGGTGAGGCTCCCATCCAACGACGGTGCCGCTGAATGTCCAGGTACCTGTAGATTATGTGACGCGATCATGGACAGTCCTTTGCGGGAAGGTGATAGCAATTGGTTGGGCGTCATTGCTGTGGCCGACAGAGCGCTCTGGAGCTTTTCGATTGTCGGCCAAGCGGAAGGCGAGGGGATGATAATCGACGGGTATCGATTCCTACTTGACCTGGCCACCACCTTCTTTACTGATGCTGAGATCTTGAGAGGGACCTCTGCTTCATCGTCGGTAACATCATACAAAGAGTCAAAGTCGCTTTCGGCGCGACTCAATCTGTTATGGGACGAATAAGCGGGCGATGGATATGGCGAGGCGTAGTGAGATGTGGGGGATGGCCTCGCCATAGCCATATCGAATAAGCGATCCTTCGGCGAGGGGATGTCTAGGCGACTCTGAGGCGAGATCTGACTCGGCTGATATGTTGACGTAGAAGAGTACCTCGGGGTAAAGTAGTAGCGGGGAATGGTTCCTTCTTCCTCGCCCGAACTACCAAGAGTGTGTCCCTGATCCAGCGGGGACACGACGTCTTGTGTATTGTGGAGCGTGCCAAGGACAGCAAGCTCGTATGCTGTAGAGGGAAGTATCTCTGGCATGCTCGATATTGGGCTGAGGTGAGCACCGCCTCGTGCTATTATTAAGAATGAGATACGCGATAAAATCCGAGTTGCTGGGGGGAGGCGGGGGTGTAAGATGGGGCAGAAAACTAATTACAGCGAAAGACAGGAGAATAGATTATTAGGACGGGCAGATGCCCGAGCTGGTCAACAGCTTACTATTAGATTGCGATGGAATCCTTCGATCAACGAAGCGTAAGGTGGAGAGGAGGGACTCGGGAGGGGAATTAGAAGAGAATACCGGAGGGCGACAGCAAGATGCAGACGCGAGCGCGAGAAGCCAACAGTATATATCGCAGGTAAACGCCCTCGCGTGGGCCTACCATCTGGCCAAAGCTACGGTGGCACGTTGACCTGCATAGCGAGCGGTTCGGACCATTCGCACACGGCGTAGAGGCAGGGTGGAGAGCTGATAGCGGCTCAAAGACGGCCACGACACGACGACCGGCTCCAAACAAACATGATTGGAGAGCGCGGGAACGCTACCAGGCACGAGAACAGGGTCTTTACAACGCTGTTTCGTTTTGGGCCCGCGGGCGCGTGCAGAGCAGACGACAGATGGGCTGGGATTGGGTGAGGATTGCTCTAAGCGCTGGCATCGCTATTTTCGTATTGCGCAGGACGCAAGCGTGGCCAATCGTAGTGAAGCAGAGGTGGTACCGCAGACTCGCCAATAACGCCTCGCAGGAGGAAATTCATAGACGGATTCCTGGATCTTCACAGCCATCGCGAGGCTGCGGCGTAGATGTGCGGAGCGATTCCTCCCGCGAGGCGTGCAAACCGTCTACATGTTCACTGCGAACGTGTCTTGAACGGGGACACCCGTTCCCGGACAGACTCAAGGCAGACCGAGCCGACAGCCTCAAAGAACAAGAATAGCGCCGCCAGCGTTTGGAACTGTGTTTGTTGTTTGTTCGAAACGAAGCGGGAGATGGCGGCATGGAGCGAGACTGCGCGGTAGTGACTGGCGACGTGTGGTGGGCGTGTGGTGAGTGTTCGCATGAAGAGGTTGACGATGCCAAGGCGGGGCACTCCTCCAGCTGCCCCACTACAGACCTCTGAGTAAGGCAGGCGTCACGCGTGGCAGCGGGTCACCCGACCTGCCTCAGACCTCGGCTGACCTGCTTCCTAACGCAATAAGGCAATTTTCCTAGCAAAATATTAATTTAATAGTTAGCCAAGGTCTAATTACGCGAGAACGCATTTAAACTACCTTAAATCCCCCCCCTCTAATACACTTTTAAGATATTTTAAAGCCCTAATCCTAACTTCTAACCCTATCCCCTAACTCTAAGCCCTAATCCTATCCTCTAACCCTAGCCTAACTCTAAAGAAAATCTTTAGAATACATTTAGAATATCTTAGGAATATATTCTATATAGATTATATAGAACGTGTTCTAAACGTATTTAGTTTATTCTTGCTTATACCCTTGCCAATGGTCTGCCGAGGTACATAGGCAGGTCGGGTGACCTGCGCCCTGGCGTCACGCTGGGCTCAACACCACGCAGGCAGAGCGAGCCTCTATCACAGCCAATCTCCACCGTCACCGGATACTCGCTTGCAAACCGGCATTAATACCTCCTCGCATCTCCCTACCCGTGACATCACCGCAGAGCCGCCCACTATGTCCCCACCGGCCATCATCGCGCCTTCCATCCTGTCCGCCGACTTCGCGGAGCTGGGCAAGGCATGCTCTGACACCATTGCCCAGGGCGCTGACTGGCTGCACGTGAGGGTTATCTAGACAACTACGCGACACAATGCCACTGACGCGTCCAAGGTCGACATCATGGATGGCCACTTCGTACCAAACATGACTTTTGGTGCACCTGTCGTCACTAAGATCCGCTCCCATGTTGACCGGCCTACGGGCGCCTACGGAAAGGGCACATTTGACTGCCATATGATGATCTCAGAGGTATGCTGTTTCTCGAGCACGTCAATCGATAAGTCTACGCTTGCCGCCCAAATCCTAGACTCTGCCCGCTTTTCCCACACTTTCCCCACGACGCCTCCAATATACTCGACACGAGGTGGCTAACTGACTACGCTCTCAGCCCAAACGGTGGGTTCGAGACTTCCAGAAGGCGGGCTGTGACCTCTACTGCTTCCACTATGAAGCCGCCGTCGACTCCACTGCTGCCGACTCTCCCGCAGGTACTTCGTCTGCAAAGACTTCGCCAAAAGAGCTCATTCGCTTTATTCACGAGAATGGAATGCAAGCAGGCATTGCGGTCAAGCCCAAGACCTCTGTAGATGTACTCTGGGACATTCTGGACAATCCAGAGGAAGTAGAGCGACCTGATGTAGGTAAACATTTCGCTCCACAATCACATCAATATCGATAACAGACGGTATCAATAAATACCGACATGGGTGGGTCTGGACCGCGGTCGCTTTTGACAGGCCTGGTAGGGCTGGTAGCGGGGACCTGGGCGCCTGGAGACGTCGGCGCTTAAGCAGGCCACCTTCGCAATTCCCATGCCCTGTCGCTCCCATGTTTCCCTTCCCTTTCGAGAAAATTGGCCAAGTTCGGATTGGTTGCTGGCATTTCTTTCCAATTGATCTTCCGCAATGCACGTTTCTGTACCCGCTGAGGCCTACCGCAGGAGCAGTAACCTCAAGAAGCTTAATTGACTGACAGCTCGCAGATGGTTCTCGTCATGACAGTCGAGCCCGGATTTGGCGGCCAATCATTCATGGCGTCGGAATTGCCCAAGGTGACGGAGCTGCGCAAGAGATATCCGGAGCTGCCCATCGAGGTCGACGGCGGTTTGTCGGAGAAGACCATCGACCAGGCAGCAGACGCCGGTGCCAACGTCATCGTCGCGGGAAGCGCTGTCTTTGGGGCAGCTGACCCAGGAGATGTGATCAAGAAGCTGAGAGAGGCCGTTGACGGACGCAGGGGAAAGCTATGAGGTTCATGCGATAAGAGCCACCCCTCACGCCATGTACATGAGATTACGATAGATAGGATATAGGACGCATAAAAAAAATCTATTTTCGGCTCCTTTCGGTCTCTCAAGGCGACTTATCGATCAAAGAATACTCTGTAGTTCGCCAAGCAGTTCGTCGTTTTAGATTGACACGCTCGGGCAATATTCCCTATGATCGTGCGAATTCTCACCTTTGGAACCTCGCTAGCAGTATCACCGTTCCATTACACAACATCCTGCCTTGGCTGTGCGCAGATCCAATAGTTCAAGGCGTTCGCTGCCGTCATCACCTTATTGTAGGATCGCCAGGCACATTTTGCCGGCTAGCGTCGGACTGAATGATGTTGTGTGACCTCGGACGATGCATGTCAGCATCTAGGGCTCTGTAGCGCAATATAATCCTTGGCCCGAACGTCACTACTCAGAATAGGTACGTACCTTACAAGGGATCGATGAGGGTGGACTTGGTCTCGCGCGAGTTTACTCGAGGCAGTTTCCTACCTGCTTGCAATAAGAATTGTGAAGGTTTTTCGTTCCCGGTCGGCAGGTGCGGATGATGAACGTGGATTCACGTGACCCCAGAACGGCTCAGTAATATCGACCACCGTCATGGCTTGAAATCAACCGAGTTGACATTTTTCTAATTCCGAATGTGCTATGTATTGGAAGAGCATTTGGCCACTCTCAGAACCCTTCCCCCGTCACATCTGGTCTTTCTATCTCTTTCCTCTGTTGTTGATCTTGCTATAGTTATGTTTCGTGGGCCTCGCTTTCCGTATTTTTGGGTCGATAGCTGGTTTCGGCGCAAGGATGCTGAGCCCTATCAGTGGTATCATGGGTATGCGGTCTTGCGTTCCTTTGGCAACTGCGAATAACCCACGTGTCCAGGCATCAGTCCTTGCACGTCCTGCTTCATTTGAAGTCTTCGCATCCTCACTGGTTTCGTTCAACATTCCTGCCGATGCCGTACCCTCCCTCTCTTCGGAAGCCGCTGGATTTGGATCTGGCTCGGCCATTTCCCATCGCCAACAATCTGGACCTTGCTTCTCCAACATCGCCCTCCGCGTCACCGCCGTGTCCTCCCTCACACTACCGTCTTTTTCAGTGAAGTACCGTTCTTTTCCTAATCGCTTTCGTAACCAGTTTGCTTCGTCAAGACATCTTACTAGGTGTTCATTATGCACTGCGCCACTTGCCTTCTCCTCTCTAGCGACGTTCTCTGCTTCCTCAAGCCTCATGAACAGCTCTGCGCGTCGCTGTTTGATGTCTTGATTTACTGCGGCGGAAAATTCGATGCCATCCACAAGCTTGGTTATCAGATACCGTATTCTCTCGAGATTGTCCAGGCGGTGTGTCTTGAGCATGAAGTCACTATCGGGGCATGCCGCTGCTGAATACACGAACGCGTACTTTTCGCCGTTCGATGGGTTCGGAAGAGAGTACCACGGCGTTGGATAACAAGGGCTCGAGGGGTCTGACACTTTCATGTGGATCATTTGTTCTTTGGTCGGTATGTTATAGATCCCTCCCTTGACCATTGCGGTGATTATGCCTGGAGTGTAGGCAATTTCCGTGAATACTCGCGCAGCCGCCGAATCGTAGTCGAGAAACTCTTCTGGTCGCAGCAGTAGCACCTTCAGCCTCTCTTTTACTTGGTCGCGCAATGGCCCCAAGGGAATGGTAGGGATTAGGATGTCCATGAGCTCTTCGTAGAGAGCTTCTTTCTCGATGCACAACTCCCCGCGCTCTTCCCTCGTCAGGCCAGAACCAGAGTATATGCGCCTGTGCAATTCCCGTACTATCGGTACCAGCTCTGCGAACCTCATCTTTGTCCTGTGCTCTTGCTCTGTCAACTGCGGAGCCAATGCCGCCCTGATGGCCCCACCAAACTTATCGCGCTCTTCCCTGGTCATCTTGGCCCAAGTGTCGTCTATCGTGGCTTCATCGTCGTCAACCCCGGGAACTAGATTGTGGGTCCTCAACGCCTTGGATACCTGGCCGCATGCCGCATCTGTCATTTCGGGCCGAAATGCTAGAAGAACACGGCGAAGGTCGGATGGCTTGCATGTGAATTTCAGACCAGGCTCCTCATCTAAGTGTGATACTGTCGGTCGTAGTATCAGTAGTCGGAGCAATTTATCCTTCTCTGACTGCGTGAAGATGATTGGCTCAATCGTTTGCGCTGGGCTCGTGGAGCGCGGGGTGGGGACGAAGTCGATTTCATGGTACGAAGAGGCTGACGTTTCTTCTTGAGCTTCACTAATGATGGTTGCTTCCTTGCCTCCAGCGTCAATATCTCGACAGTCCTGCTCTCCATTCGAATTACCGACAGGTTTTGTCATGGCTTCTTCTTCCATCAAGTCTACCTCGTTCATGAGTCCATCAATGCATTCGAGGACAGCAAGCTCTCTTGGGCTCTTCTGAGCTTTCTTGTGCAATTGTATACATTTTCCCTTGACACTTGCGAGCCTGCGTTCGTATTCGGTGTCATCTGGATCGGCGGTTGACAAACCATGGCGCTTGGACAAGCTCAGTTCCAGGACAAAGGTTCTGGGTGAAGTTAAGGTCATTGTGGGTGTCTCATGCGCGAAGATATACTTTTATTGAGACAGCGAATGCACCAGATAGTAGAATTTGAAGGCAACAAAGTCTACTGTGGTGGGTATACGAGCTGCGGCATGGGGTGGAGGAAGGTACAAGGTGACGCTACTTCACAGTCGCGTGAGGTCGAAACGAGTTGTGCTCAATCACTGTACTACCAGGAACCTCAATCGTACAAGCAGAGATCTATTTGGGCATGACATGTCAAATACCTAAGGAAAACTCGTATCTCGGTAGCTAACCCCGCTATCAAGCCTCACACACAGTGATATGGGATGCTGCTATGCTGAGCTTGCTTATTTCTTCCCCCTTTCCTTCTTCTTTCCTTTCCCCTCCCCATGGGAATTCCTGGTACCCAGCTCCCGCGTTAGGAAACTAAGATTCATTGCCTCCGGTGGCAGGGTAATTTTGTCGGTTGCGCTACGTACACCGAAAAGCCCGCGTACCCAGGTCGTAGTGTCTAAGGTGCCTCTGCCTGGAGCTTTGGCTTCCTTTTCGTGACGAACGGAAGGCCCAGTCTCGATGATTGTCTTGTCATCGTTCGCCATCTTTACAGACTCTGTCTTTATGTTCTCTGCATTCTGATTAACCTCCATGTCTACGTCAGCCTTCGCCTCGTGACGCTCGGCCGCGGCAGTGTCCGTAGTCTCTTCTTGCTGACATGTGATGTTACATTCATCTCCCTTTGGCTCTGTTCTCTTCTCCAGAGGTTGCGTACCACTAGAGAGATATAACTCAACGACGCCATCCTTCATACGAAACCAGGTTTGAACCCATTTATCTTGCGCCATATCCGCCCTTTCCAACCATCCCCATAAAGCCGCTTGGGACTTGTCTTCAGCAGCTGAATCCGTACCCATGCGCTCCACGACGCGAGATTCTGCTACCAATCTTGTAAAGTCGTTTCTCGCCCCGAGCTTCTGTGGCGAAGCAAACTCTGGATCTGCAATAGAGCGCTCGATGAGAGACCGTAGCGTCTGGATGAGGCCCACCGAATTACAATAAGAGCCCGAGTTGGGCTGAGCTCGTGCCGAATACGTGAAAGGGTCTTTCACATTGTCGGCATTGGGTAAAGAGTACCATGGCGTCGGGTATTGCGGACTCGAAGAATCCGCTGAACGCCAAATTTTGGCTTCGTTGCGAAAGTCACTGAGCTGGGTAATTGATAGCATGGTTAGGATTGCCCGCATTTGCCAAGTGAACCATTGTCGTTGCCCTTCTAGTTGGTGCCCTTCATGTGCACGCTTTAGGACCAGTGTGATAGCAGCTTCTTGATCTCCAGTGCTCATGTTCTGCCATCTTGCGTCAATCGTCGCATCATCGCCTTCGTAGAGCCCATTGACTTTCAAAGCTTCGACCACCCTGTTATAATCTTCATCAGACATGTAGTCTTTCCGCTCTTCATAGCCTTTGCGGACTTGGAAGGCAAGAAGGTCCTCACAGATACTTCTAAAGGCTGGGTGATATCCGCTGTGGGTTGTGGTGACTCTTGTGAACTCTTCTTGCCCGGCTTTAATTCGGATGGCTCCCTTCGAGGCGTTCCTACTCCACGACTCTCTGAAGTTGCTGTTTGATGTTTGGTCGTTTCGTCAATCGTATCTTCTTTGTTCTTTGCAGTCAAATGATGCTGCATTTGTGTCGGAATCCGCTGAGCTGTTTGTCCGCCAGCCTTTTTGTTAAAGGAGTCCAATTCTGCCATGTTACGGGTGATGCGTTGTACGACATCTACCTCCTCGTTTGTCTTGCTCGGTTTGCCTTGCAGCCTAAGATATTCAGACAAGAACCGCTCAGTTTGTTGCTTATGGGAAGATGTCGTGACGTTTCCCGACCTCGGTTCGAGTCGGTTGGGATCCTCGAAGCCAGTATATGAAATGTCGCGGAGTTCCTCGTCTTTGTTATCGATATGTTCTGCTGTTTCTCCAGTGGACGACATTGTCTTCGATTTGAGATGCTCAGGTGGTATGTTGAGATGAGGGCCGAGGACTTGGGCTGCTGAGATGCTGCAGCACCGAAAAGAATGTTGCACAGAAGAGCGTGGTGGAATCTTGCATGGAGAACTTCAAGGATTGGTGCAGTAAAAGAGTGCCGGGTCAGACAATTACCTCGAAAGTCGTAATGCACTTATGGTGCGCACTCATCACGGCAAGTAAGGTCGTGAAGGAGACGAGTCAATCCGGCACCCTGTCTTGACAGCGGACGGAACGGACGGAAGTGCGAATGATTCTCCTAGACATCTATATGAAGTAATGGTGCAGATTATCCTTACTATACGGGCATTCTAGGAGGAATCATCGAGAATACGGTGTTACAAGTTTCAGATTCAGCAAGAATTGGGAAAGAAGTTGCCATTAGGATGCCCCAGATTTTATCAAACACGTACGTATCGCAACACAATAAATCCTTCGTCTATCCGACACCCCAATAGTACAATCACTGATTGAGAAGAAAAGGAACCCCGTTGATACCTTGATGAAAGTTCCTTTGATTTGAAACATCATCATGCTACTTTCTTTCCAACTGAGACCTGTCCTTCCGCTTTCCACTCCTATTCCTTCTCTCTTTGTTCTGAACATCATCATTAGATGCCTCCAGACGCGTCAGGATACTCAACTTGGATCCACAGAGCACAGTTGTTCTTGCACTTGCGCGTGATTGCATGTCTACACCGAATAATCCGCGTACCCATTTTTCGGTGTTGAACTGCGGAATTGGGTCTACGGCCAGAGTATCTTCATATTCGTCTCCCTTCCCATTTGAATCCCCTTCGTCGTCTTTGAATTTCCCACCGTAGTCCTCGGTGGATCTCCACACCCTTGTTCTTAGGTCTTGAAGCAATTTTTGTACTCTTTGAACAGGTATATCGGCTCTCGACCCTTTCTCTAATGCATCGACGTACTTCAGGAGACTATCTATGTCTTGGATTAGCGCAAGGTTTCTTTTGTCGCTTGCTTCCCATTCCGCTTCATCGCTCAATTGTGCTCGCCAATGATCGTAGCATTCAGTGAAAAAGTCTGTCTGAAGTTCTTCGTGCAGATCTAGTCCGGATGTCGTAAGCCATGTCGGCAGTGGCCTATGAGGTTCAAAGACAGGTGGCCCCCATTTTAGATCAGGGTATATTGGTTGATGGATCGTGTCTGTTAACCGGACCAGGCTTCGACGTATATCAGAGTGATCGGGACCGTCGTTGATATTGAGCATAAATACAATTGCCGCCGTTCTTTCGGCGTGGGAACGCCAACTTTCTGATGAGTTTGGGAGTGGTACGTCTGGCTTCTGCCAGCCCAGGAACATATATTCGACAGCAGCGTTGAACGCGTCTATATGACCTCTCCGCTCCTCTGGAGATATTGATTTCCAATGTGAGTTCAGGGCCGTGTTGACTGTTTCGTACATACGGTCATGAGCCAGACGAGGTGCTCGCCCACCACTAGTCTCCGCGAGATACTGGATCTTAGCGTGAATGCCCCTTAAGCGCTCTGCCATTTCATCCGGATCAGGGTGCAGACTTTCGATTTCTTGGGAGTCCTGGATGTCCGATTTGGCTCGTTGCTGTACGTGTACGACCCACCACTCCCGCCATAGCAGTGACTGGAAAAACGCGAATATGAGGTTTGCGAATGACCATCGTTCATGATCTGTGAGGGAAGACCACCTTGAGTCTAAGGTGCCGTGTTTGTCTTCGAAAAAGCCCGCTTTCTCGATCGATTCAAGGGCTCGATTCAGATGATCCTGGCTTACTTCGTTGCCTTGCGATTCGCAGAAAGACTTCAATGCTCCTATGGCTGCTTTCAGCTCTATCACTTGCATTTCAGCCGAATCGGGAAGGTTCATGTCAATCATGATGTGGTTTTCTTCTCTCTGATCATTGTTTCTGTCCTCGCAGTAAGCAACGTTGGCGACTTCTCTATGAAGCCACCTACGGCTCCCAGTCGTGGTTGCCGCAGTCTCAATAACTTCCTTCAGATCCTTTAAGATTTTGGACATGCCTAGATCTCGCTGATGATCAGCTTTGGCGTTGGCATCCTCATCGATCAGGGTCAGGGAACTTCGCCTCGGCAACAGCTCTCCGCCTCTGTCATCGGGAGAATCTACATCGTCTCGGACCTCTTGCATGACTGTTGCAGTTGTTTCGGACTCTTCTACCACGGATTCTGGTACAGCAGCTTGAGGAAAACCTGCTGCATCCGAGCAAGGAGATTCTATGAAAGTTGCTTCGTCGGTCGCGGCTCCATGTGTGCGACACACTTCCCAATCGTTGGCCATAGGCAACAGACTATTTGCAATGTCGGCCACCTCTTGCGTCCACTGTTTTTCCAACACTTTTTGAAGCTTAGAGAATGTTTGCTGCACCAGGTTACGTAAATGCGCGTTCTCTCGCAGCAGTTCGTCCAATATTGCGGGTTCGTGCGCGGTCTCGTCTTTGTTCTTGTCCACAACTTCTTTGAGCCCATCCTCATACTTGATTTTGTTTGGCGGGGGTGACTGGGAGCGTTTTGGGGACTCCATTTCTGCTTCGTAGTCTTCGGGATCAGACTCCTTCTTGGCTAGAGCACCATAAGCATACCTGCGGTACGCACAGAATCGAGCCACGCACGCTTTGGCCAAATGACTGCTCTCCTGCGTGCTCTTAAGCACAATCGATAGGGACTCTCTTTCAATCAACTTGATGTACGAGCGTTCGAGCTCCCCCATCCAATCCTGACCGAAGGCTCTTGATACAAAGTCGAGGTGTCTTAGAGAGTCCCAGTATGCATGTATATCGTCCACATCATATATATCCGCAATTTCTGCATTGAAAGATCGAAGTAGGTCGAGCGCATTTGAAACATTATGGTCCGATGATGCATCGATACTGTCGATGGTGTCGATGGATAAAATTTCCATTCCGAGAAGTCGCCTGGATCTTGACAGTGACACTTGGGGCTCTTTCTTGTGATCTCGTTGACTGGAGGCTTCTGAGGCTTCTGCCCGAAGTATGCAGGTACACAGTCAGGGACAGCTCCTAGAGCAGAAGTGACTCGGCCTCCGATCACGCAGGAGCTGTAACTTCGCTGGAGTTTTTGGGGCTGGCGTCTTGCTCAATGTCACACCCTCTTTCCGGCTGTTGTCTGGGTCGAGGGATCATACCACACCTTCCCAATAGCTGCAAATGAGGGAGAAGTCGGATGTGTTCTGCGGCTAGGAACTTCCACAGAATGGGCAATTAGTGCGACAAATTATTCAGTCATAGTTTGGTGAGGATCGCGGGGTGAAACACTTATGCACCCATGGGAAGGGCCGAATGTGAATTGTCTACCCGTATCACTGGTTTCACTATTTTGAGTGCCGGTACAAGCCCTTCTATTCTCTTCAAATACCTGTTATATTTCAATGATCTGAGGACGACCCTCAAAGGCAAAGTGAGTGACGAAAGGTACACAAGATAATCACATTCGCAACCTTGATATCCGTCAAGACTTGATACCTAAATCATCAGTGTAGACCGCACATTCCATATGTGTTCTACCCAAATCATTCTGCGAGTCTGACATAAGCGAAAATATCTTGATCTTGTGGAGATGCTCAAAATCATCTCCCAAGTCTGGCCTTCCTCGGACCTGCCAGAATGCTCAAGCTCGCGGCTGATGGCAATAAAGCGGGACCTTGCTGAGGTGGACTTTCAACCGCAAACAAGCTCCGTGTCCACGCCTCCGTACGGCCTTGGGATATTACCCCAGTTGTTTCACCCCCTCCAATCTCATCTAGGTTTGTAGTGATCGTACTAATCAAGGCCTTAGACGTATTCAATGCCTGCGACATGTAGAGGAGATTCTCTATCTGACCGTAACCTTCTTCTGGCTTCAAATTGTGTATGATTCGTCGCAGCTCCTCCTTCAACCTTGGTGTCTGCTTATCCAGATTAGGAAACTGAATCATGAGCATCATCATGGCCTTCAGTGCCTTCAGGAAGGCATTCATGGTGTCTCCTTCAGAAACGGTCTCTGCTTCGATCTCATCGTCTGCGGGGTCATTCTCATCCAAATCTTCCGCCTCTTCCTCCCACTCCTCCCCGTAATCTTGGCCTCCCTCATAGACTATTCGTTCTAGATAATCATCCGTATTCTCTTCTTCCAGGTCGGGGAGAAACCATGCAGGAGCCGGAAAAGCGTTGACAGCGTCAAGAAGGTCTATGATTTCTTGTGCGAGCGCGTAATCTTTTGACGTTTTGAAGTCAACAGAGCGAATAATGGAGCCAGTGAGGGACTGGAGGTACAGTTTCATCTGTTCCTTCGTGTCGTGCGGTCTATGGGGCTGAGGCGGTGAGAATTCGGGCGTGGGAAAATTGGGCTCGATACCACTCGCGGCGATGACTCGACCCGGTCCAACAAGATCCACACGAAGAGCTCCGGCTAAGTCAAGGATGTGAATTCCTAGTGTTTCCGAGAGTCTGAATCTGTTATGATATTCGTACTCATCAATGTCTTCTTGGATTTTGAATCGAGCTTCATCTCTGATCGTGGTGGTGCGGTACGATGCTACTATCGTATCGAGGTCGTGAACTCCCTGCTCCAATGCTTCCCTTGTCTTCTGGGTTCTGATCTTCTTCCCTTCTTCTTTGAGTCTGCGTGTCTCTTCCCGATTCTTCTGGTTCTCGACCTTGGCCCAAGCCACAACCCTGTCCATCTCCTCAAGCGTGAGTTTCTTTTTAGGCAGCTTCAGAAGTTCCTCGATAGATCGTTCTGGCAGCTCGTGAACCTTCTTTTCCAAGCCGCTAATATCATGTTCCAGTTGGAAAATGGCTTCTTCGTTGTTGACGGATTCAGCCCAGTTGACATTCAGCGCATCGTCAGCTTCTTTATTCTCTAAGCGGACCGCAATACTCCTTATCCGCTCAGAAACGGCCTTTGAAAGATTAGTGTCGCACACATGGACGAACACCCTGCCGTCTAGTGCTTCAGCTCTCCTTCGCAAACCCTTCAAAGTCACAAGTGCCGTCTTCTTCCAAGTCTTTCTCATCTCTTCCAGTTCTCTCTCCTTTTGTTTCTGTCTTTTCAGGTTTCTCCTCGTTGCTTCTTCCTCATAAACATCATTCCAATCAAACCACTCATCAGGTGGCAGGTCCTTGCCCACAAACGGGATCGTGTCCGTAGATGTGTCGTCCGCTTTACCGCTCATAACCCCGTCTCTCGCCTTAATATTGACTCCAGTACCATCCTCTCGAGGCCCGTGACCGAGACTTCCGACTTGGCTATCTTTGTAAGGCATTGCGTAATACACTCTCAGAGAGTTCGCCACCAGCTCCGAAACAATGAACAAGACGCAGATGTTGAGTCCCTGCCCCCAAAAACTCCAAAATCTGAACCTGCATCGATCGTGCGGCTCTGTAGGCCGATATATTGGGTTGCAGATACGGTTCCAATTCTCAATCATATGCCATGTACTCCAACAACTGAATATGATGCATGTAAATGCCATATTTCAATCCATCTTTTTCCTTGGCGGTATGATGCTGTACAAGCCAGGATCAGTCATAGCGTCCATTACCATTGTCGTATGTGATGCAAGGATAATCTGCTAAGGGTAGGTTTGTTGATGTTAAAAGGTCAGCAGGTGAGCTGCTTTGGAATTGAAGTAGATCAGTTCAAACCTATATGTATGCGTGAAAGACATTAGTGCAATCACTAAATTGGCCTCGTGATCACGCGTGAGATGTTGAGAACGTTCACACCTTGCCTTTTCCTTGCACGACCAATAACGTTTTTTTCAGAGGGTGTATAATCATTGTCAATTTGTCATCAACCTATTGTTTGTATGCTGATACCGTCAACAACACGTCTCGACTTTTGCAAGGGCGCAAGAAACTTTGGGGAAAAGGGTGGCTGGCGGGTTTCAGATCTTCTGGCGTACGTAAAACCGAGAATGAATGGGAACAGTCCGTCATCCTGGAGTCAATCGACTTCTACTTCTAAGCTCTTGTACTTCTATCACCTCTATAACGTAACGGGATGCTCAGCATAGCTCTTTTCAAAGCCTCGTCTCCCACCTGAGCATCAGTTGTACCTTCGAAAAAGCTGCGGACCCAGGTCTCCGTTCGAGCTCCACCTTGATCATCCGCATCCAGGCTTTGCATTGGTCTCTTTTCTCCATCAATTAGCGACATACTACTTGATGACCGCTTCCCTTGTTCCAAATCCTCATCTTTGTCTGCTGAAGAGTCGGTGCCGATGAGCAAGTAAGACGGTGGAGTGTACCGTGCCGTGGGAAATATGGGCTGCTCCGACACAGCCCGTTGTTGTTTGTCGAGACTAGACAGCCCGGTCATGGAATTCTTCGTTGTAACATCGAGTCTTGAGCCCAGGTCATCGACCGGTAAGCTATCTCGTCCAGGCCGTTCCATCCTTTCTTCAAAAGCAGTGATTCCGAAGACGTGAAACCCTCGAACAATCTCGAATAGATCCAGCGCATGCCCGTTGCCAACCAAGTCCTCTAGCATCATTCGGATTGCTGGTTCGTAACGATTTTGTAGAGATGCGAGTTTCTTGTTGGTGTTTTCCATGAACTCACGGTTCTTCTTTTCATCCGACTTTGCTTTCATCAATCGTGCCTCGGTCTGCAACACAAGTATGCCGCAATACTTCTCATGCCGAGCGATTTCCTGTGATGTGAACTGATCTCGAGGGAGATTTTGGAGCTGTTCAAGCGATCGCCAACCTGCGTACTTGGTTGAAACGATCGTCTCTAGATCGTCGAGCTCCTTTTCAGCCGCAGAGAGACATTCGTCATCTGTATGTTCTTGAATATATCCATCAAGATCGACGCCCAGTCCCGTAAGGATTGAGCGGCTCCGCTTAGCGACATTCTCCTCGTACTCAGAATCCCCTTCCCTCCATAACATGGCGTCTCTAATCTTCGCAAATGTCGTAGTGACTTTACAAAGGCTGATGAGGCCCTCTTCTCGGTCTTTCATTCGGATTGCGTTCTTGAAGAACCGAAGTAGGTCGTCTCGGTCCGCGCATGCTGGTCTCCATAGTCCGAGCTTCCTGCTCATCTTCCACAACTTCTGTAGAACTGGTCTTTCTTTCTCGGGTAGAATCTGTAGCACCTTCTGCTCATATACGTGCACTTCGATCTGTCTGTATCTGGTACAAAACCTCTGTATCTTCTGTTCGAGCCAATCCTGTCCGGTACCTTCCTGTTGTAGCTTCGGGATCTTGTCCATATCGATCTTGATCTGTCTCAGATGGTCCACAGCGGAGTGAACGTCTAAAGTTGTAGTAGCATTCCGAATCATCGTTGATACCAGACGCATCCGACCGAACAGTGTTTGAAAATGTTCGTTCGGAATATCACCATTCTCACCTCTTATCGCCTCAT
This sequence comes from Lophiostoma macrostomum CBS 122681, assembly GCA_010405375.1. Taxonomy (NCBI): domain Eukaryota; kingdom Fungi; phylum Ascomycota; class Dothideomycetes; order Pleosporales; family Lophiostomataceae; genus Lophiostoma; species Lophiostoma macrostomum. Next base: position 103,834 of record MU004375.1, on the reverse strand, counting down.
GGATCGTGGCAATCTCTTCCTCAATATCGCTTTCGCTTTCGCATTCCTGGCTCTTCGTGTCGTCTCTCCCATAATCATCGTACCAGAAAGATGCAAAGCTGACCAGTCCAAACCATGAAAAGACAAGGGCAAATGTGTAAAGGGTGATCTTCTCCAAAACTTCAACGCCTTCATACTTACTAGTAGTGAAAGGTAAACCATATACCCCTTTGATAACCTCTACAAAGCAGAGACTAGTCCCCACAGCAATCAAGAAGCATAGATTCCCTCCTCGGCTGGTGGGATCGGCATATTCGGAGTCGAGAGCTTTTCCTAAAAGCCTCAGCATGTTGTAAGACCTGATGAGGATGGGATTCGATGGTTGTATTGGATCGAGGTGTATTTGGGTAGTGTTCAGTACCGGACTAGTGCGAAAGCTATTTCTAGCCTTGTTATATAACCGAGATTGCGCAGTCGAAGTGAAATAGTGTTACAGAGTGAATGTGCTACGGTCAACCATTACTCGATCACGTGCTATGTACCTCTCTGCATCAATGTGATAGACATGGTCAATTGGAGAAAGAATGAATACTGCAATGTTAACGGGCTACACTCTCATTCAGGACGAGCGAGCGAAGCTACCTATTCAAGTGATCGAAACAGCACGTACCTGCCCAGTTGTGGAGGAGAGGGTTTGCGGAGAGAGAGATCCCGGCGACCCAGCTTCCCCGCATCAACCTCACGACGTCCCGCAATCTTTACATTAGACAACACGCGACATGAGAGATCAGCACTTCCTAGCGTGCATGTCCGACTCGGTCCTCGGTCAATGTGGTGGAAATTGCTCTCTTGCTCTCTTTTAGCCTAGTTTTCTGACGTCATCAACACGAACTTCTGTCACGGATGCTTCTCTGCGCTGCGTACATACATGGGTTGAGCCTACCTCCGACCCGGACAGCCATGAAAGGGAAAGGTACAAAAGAGCTTGGGTATACTGTCCTTACAATATGGCAAGCTTCCAGACTTTTGAGTCAAAATGGCAACCTTCCAACTCGCCTCATGGGCCACAAACCTCACATACGCTAACCTAACTACCGGCGTCTTAACGGCAGCCAATAAATCCCTCTACAACTGGGCTGGCTGCGCAATCGGAGGCTATGCGTTCCAGCCTGCACCCCAAATCGCCCTCAACACGACGCTAAGATCCTTCTCCGGTCCTCCCACATCCTCAATATTCGGCGCGAACGGCACGGTATCAAACTCGTTCGCCGACGCCCAGGTTGCTGCCCTGATTAATGGAATAGCAAGCCATGTCGACGATTATGACGACACCCACTTAGAGACGATAATACATCCCGCAGGCCCCGTTGCCAGCGCGCTCTTCGCGATTGCAGAAGCCTACGGTCCCGTGACTGGGCACGACTTCATTACAGCCTTCGTCGCAGGCGTGGAAGCTGAATGCAAGCTCGGCTTGTCGGTCTATCCCGAGCATTACGATGTTGGTTGGCACATAACAAGCACGACCGGGTCCATCGGGGCCGCAGTCGGAGTCTCGAAGTTGCTGGGGTTGGATACCACAACCATGCAAAATGCGATTGGCGTAGCCGCAACGCAGGTAGTTGGGATGCAAGAGTTCTTCGGGTCGGATACCAAGAGTTTTCATGTTGGTCGAGCAGCTCAAGGTGGCATGCTTGCGGCGCTGTTGGCAAAGAACGGGTACACGAGTTCTCTCCAAGGGCTGGAAGCTCAGTATGGGTGGCTGCATGTCGTCTCTACGAGAGAGAATGCGACGGCATACTTTGATCAGCTGGGCACTATATGGGAGATCGAGAAGAACACGTTCAAACCATTCCCATGTGGTATTGTCATGCATCCTGCAATCGATGGCGCGATCCAGATCAGCGAGGAGGCCACGAATAGAAGCTTGAGTGTGCAGACTGTCAAGATCGTGGGACTAAGAGTTAATCCGGAAGTGCTGGTACTGACGGGGAAAGCAGACCCACAGACTGGGTTGGAAGGGAAGTTTAGTATCTACCATGCTGCAGCTGTAGGACTTTTATACGAAGAGGCTACGCCGACGCAATTTTCCGATGAGGTGGTTAAGAATACGACAGTCGTTGACATGCGAAAGAAGGTCAACGTTACGGAAGACGAAGGGGTCCCGACAGACGCAGCATACGTGACGGTCGAGTTTGAGGATGGGACTAAGCTTGAGAAGCATATTGTGCATGCAAAAGGTAGTATTGAGAATCCGCTCACGGACGCGGAGCTGCAGAAGAAGTTCATGGAGCAAGTCGCTCTATCCATCGGACCTAGCAGAGCAGGGAAAGCGTACAGCGCTTTCACAGGCATACAAGACATGGATGATGTCTCAAAGATCAGAGGAACATACTAGGGCTCACCACTAGGGTTAGCATCCTGGGTCCCTACCCGTCCATGCTGGATCCGGTGCATCATTTCACTGTATATATGCATCGAAGCTTCGATAAAGTCGCTGTGAATTGAGTTCCAAAGTCTCGATTACCTCAAGCCCAGCCACACCGCCAGTCTTAGGATTGATGGAACGCCGCCTCTCACCGCCACCAGCTTCGAGCGGCGCTATAAGTCACGAATCTGCTAGCCCACATTCTCATCCGCGCACCAAACCTCACAATACTGTCCAAGGAGTGTTCCCCGGCCATGGCAAAGAGAGGCAAGAAACGCGGAGCCGACGATGTTTTGGATCCAAAGCTCAAGCCGGCTCCGATCATTCACTATGCCGGCTCGCCGCACCTCGAGGGTTTGGAATGCCTGTTCACTGGCACGCTCTTACCATATCAGCCCCGATATAGCAGCATCTACCTAGCGAAGATCATGTATCTCTTGGAAAACGAGCTCAATGACAGCCGGCTTCTCACAATCTTCTCTTATAGCCAGAACTGGGGATCCAACATACAAAAATTCAAGGAAGACATGACACAAGCTCAAGCTTCGTGGAAACATCAGACATTCAATCGCTTCATCATTCCTTTGGTCATGAGCATCATCGTTGATTGCGGTGGTCCCAGTCAAATTCGAAAATTGAGCGAGGACGAACGGCAGAAGAAATGGCTCGATGTTTATGATAAGGACCCTGAGAAGATGGTTTGTGGCATGTTCGAAAGTGTCCTCTCAGTCTTAGATTCTACCCATGTCTTCGACAGGAACATCCAAAAAGACCTCAACCCAGAAGACCAGAGAAAGATGAAAGCGACCAGGACAATGTTCAGAACAAAATACACCTTTGCATGCGAGCTAGCCTACAAGTACCGGATCGTCAAGCAACTCGATAGTTGGGAGGCAGTGAGGAACCCGCGCTACTACTAATACAAGCGTTGGAGAGGAGGACAGTCATACCGCTATTCAAAGATTCGCCATTTCCAGGATTACTTTGCAGCAGAACTGGAGAATGAAGTGAGCATGGAGGCGAGTCTTTTCTTCTTAAGTCCTTCGCCTGGGCTGGAACACATGCTGAAATATACAGGACCCCCTTGGACCAAGCTGGAGGGCGTACGCGAGAAACACCGATGTCAAGGACACTATCATTCCGCTCGCGGAATTTCCTGTACTGCCTCCGATTTCACAGGCTAGGCCCCTCAAGGCAACTCATTCCAGGAAGCTGAGGAAGCTGGGCGAGAACGAGAGGTTCAATGTACCCGACGAATCCCCTTGGTGAAGGAGCATTGCGTTGAGATACCCAAAGACTCTACGTCTCATGCATGCTGCCTTAAAACAGAATGCTAAACGGCATGCCACGACTGGCCTTAGCGTATCTATTCAATATGATATTTGCGCGTCCATCTTTGCCTAGGAGAACAGCACGGCAAGCGAGATGCAGACAAGGATCTCATTACATACATATTGAAGTAACTTTTGAGGAAATGAAAACGAGCCTTCAATACCTACGCTAGATACTTGCTCAAGTGGCTATCAGACTAGTAATGTTCTTCTCGAGGCTCAACCGCGCATGCGATGATCATGATTAGCCGTTTACCAAGACGTCTATTGTGTATGTGAATGTAAACCACGAGTCATGAGAGCGGAACTTAGGACAAAATCGATCTTCGGAAAACGATGCCCCGAACATCTCACCGGATATCCTCAGAACATCTCGGAGTTGCGATATCGGCGAAAATCGGCGAACTGCGTTTGCACCACTGCTTGATGTCCGATTTCTCTTGCCAGCTTTTCGAATTCCAGGGCATAACGAATCTCTTCACCCTTCCGCTTTTCTCGAAAATACTGGCATATTGACCCATAGTTTGTATAGTGCGTCAGGCTTTCGGAATTTCTTCAAACTAATCCGGGGACCATTAAGCGGATAAGCGGCATGTATGCCCTAGACATGCGGGCCGTCACGCTACCTGCACGCTTCGGGTAAGTCCACGGAATACGACATCAGATAAGCGACAATTGCGGCGCGGAAATAAGAGCAGTTGGCTGTTGGTGTTATGGGTGGGGAACGTCATCAGTTTCTGCTCAGGTGCTCCTTCTCTCCTCACTAACACTCCCCCGCCTCGCATCATCAATCTTCTCTTACGCTATTCAGTGCCCCGAGCGCCACCGTTGTCTAGGCATTGCTGCTTAAGTTTTATAGCTAGCTGTCACATGTGCACTTCCGCAACACGACATTACCATACAATTTAAGGGAAGAGGAAGTATATTGAGGTTCTAGGCTACGATATGGAAGTGATGGGGAAGGACGAAGTCAAAGAGGTAGGGCCTGAGAGCCCAACTTCAAAGGACGAACCTAATGTCGTAGACTTGGAAAAGAATGCCACCGGCGGCTCGCTCCAGCGTGAGGTCTCCGGGCCACCATACTCTATCTTCAGTCCTGGAATGAAGGTGTGGATCATCTTTCTCGTCTCCATATCCGCTCTCATATCGCCATTCGCGGCCACAACGTACTATCCAGTATTGAATGTACTTGGTGATGTCCTGCATGTCACGCCGATCATGACGAACATCTCGATATGCACATACATGGTGAGCATCTCTTGTACGGTGTGAGGGTTCTGCATTGACTTGTCTGTTCAGATTGCCCAAGCCATCGCACCTTCAGTCATTGGTGGCATGTCGGATCAGTCTGGCCGTAGGCTCTCTTTCATCATTTGCTATGTCATCTTCATAGTCGCCAGCATCGGCCTTGCGCTGCAGACGAACTTCGCGGCACTCCTCATCTTACGTATGGTGCAGGCTTTAGGGAGTAGCGCGACTATATCACTCTGCGTTGCTGTCGTCGCAGATATCGCGACCTCCGCAGAACGAGGGAAATTCATGGGTTACGCTACAGCCGGTATCCTCTTTGGGCCAGCATTTGGGCCTACGATAGGAGGTGTATTGGCGCAGTATCTCGGATGGCGATCGATCTTCTGGTTCTTGGCAATCTATGGCGGAATCCTACTCGTCGCGTTCTTACTACTTTTCCCCGAAACCTGTCGTAACGTCGTCGGAAATGGGTCCATACCCGCCAAAGGCGTAAATCGCTCTCTCTTCAGCTATCTGCAGGCCCGCAAACTCGCTGCGAATTCTGAACATATACCTGCTCCTCCAGCAGAGAAGAAGAAGTTCGTCTTCCCCAACCCCCTCCGCACTCTGAACATTCTCCTCGAAAAGGAATCGTGTATAGTCCTCCTGTACAACGGCCTCTTCTTCACCGGCATGATGACCATCACGGCCGCCGTCCCTTCCCTCTTCAAAAACGCATATGGTCTCGATGAACTGAAGATCGGCCTTTGCTACATCGCGTTAGGCACCGGCTCGCTCGTCGCTGCGCTCAGTATGGGCTATGTCGTGGACTGGAATTTCCGACGCATTGCCAAACAGCTCAACGTACCCATCGCGAAAGGCAAACAGCAAGACCTCTCCGACTTCCCCATTGAGCGCGTCCGCTTGCAAATTGTTGCTCCGGGCCACGTCATCGGTACGCTGGCTATCATCGTGTTTGGTTGGACCGTGGATTACAAAACGCATATTGCGTGGCCGGAGATTGCGCTCTTTTTCATGGGCTTTGGAGTGTCGACGGCGTTCAATGTAACGAACACGTTGTTGATCGACCTGCATCGGGACAAGCCGGCGAGCGCGACGGCTTGTGTGAATTTCGTGAGGTGTTTGATGAGCGCGGGTGGTTCGGTGGCTGTTATTCCGCTTTGCGATGCGATCAGCCCCGGCTGGGCGTTCACGCTGGTGGGAGGCATATATGTTGTGTTGTTTGCGGTGGTTTTCTGGATGATGAAGAATGGGATGCGCTGGAGGCAGGATATGGAGAGAAGGAGGGGTAGCAATTGAATCATTGTGTCTAGAACTGGATAATTTGAAATAGAGTGAGATGTTACAGACTCTTCTGATTGGGAAACCTGGTTAGTGAGATCTATTAGATGCTGTGATGGAATCCGATCAAACAAGCTAGATACGCATCTTTTCTGCTTATGCGGTAAAGGTTGAAGACTCTCCCGTTGACTTGCTCAGGAACGACCATATGTAATTTCGAAGATAACATTGGTGGCGAACATGTCGGGCAATAACGCAGGTGCTGAGTAGGCCTTCCTCATCTAGTCTCCGCATCCTCTACTGGACTTCATGACAAAAGGATCATCTCAAGTATCTTTGAGAAAACATCCGGGTCATCCACATAATATAAGTAATATTCACCAGCAGGATCAGACAACACATTCACTCCAGTTGGTACCCACTAAGTTCGCAACCTCGGCGATGATGTTCCTCACGTCAACACTATAACGCACGTGGGCCGAAATATCTTCAAGCGCTCACTGTGATAAAAAGCGTGTGTTAAGGTGAATCTATGTTCTTAGCCCCAGTCACCTAGCCAACCTGCATGGTGCGCATTGGCAGAAGCTCAACAACTTTCCATCACTACAGACCAAACTTGCTGGCGATCCAGCCAGACGCCCCGCTTCCATACATACACGACCCGACCTTCCTGTACGGTGTCCCCAATTGCACATGCTCCCAGTCCGCACTTTTCCAGGGCTGTCTGCAAACCGTACCTCCAGCGGCATCGGGACGATTTCCGCAAAAGGCCGAAAGTGTAAGTTGACCATCTAGCCATCCGCGAAGCTTCCTGGTTCAACTTAGGAGAGCTAAAGCCGTTAGAATATTTCTTACTGCTAAACTATTTTCGCTAACTTTGATCTCAGAACGCAGGCTGAACTTCAGCGAAATGACTTATCAATCGGCTGCCTATGGTTCGTCTGATCTAGAAAGACTGCTGAACCGGTACCTGCCACCGCCCGGTCCCTACTACGATCAGTACAGTCTACGCAAAGTCTTTGAAAAGGCATTTACGTATGATGCATGCAGGCACTGCTTAGATCCCGCCCATCGATGCACTGTGATACGGTGCGAGTACCCTTGCGGTGTTTGCGGTACTGAAGATCACCAAGGACAGGGAAGCATAACCAAAGTTTCTCTCTTTAGCGTTACACTGACTGATGCTCCTAGGCTTGTCCGATGCTGTATTGCGATGCCGACTGGTGGACTCGCTTGGGCCTAGCAACACCTCCACAACAGATCCGCCGTATATCAAAGTCCCCAGAACTCTCTGCACTCCTCAAAGCAGGCGTAATGATCAAGATGAAAAATGTGGGGGAAGACAGATTGAACGGTCCACGCCGTGAAGTTGTAACAGATCTCACCAATGACGCTGTCATAGCTCATTACGGGACAAAACCGCATCCATACCAACTCACACATCGGTTATACCCTTCCCAATCTTGGGTGCACAGCGGCAAAAGAATACAGACGAAACATAAGGAGTTCTTTGATGATTCTACTGGGATTGGTAAACGGCCAGAAGTAGCTTGCGGTCAGTCCTATCCTACCGTCCAGCTAGAGATGTGTCCGCCTCCAGAATACGTCTTGTCCTCTCCGACTGAAAAGAGCAAGATTCGCGTACGTCTACCACAGGACCGAATCGCAGATTAGACCCGGCCTAATCTGGGGACTTGGTCGAACAGTGCAGTGTGGGTTAGGCCTACCGAAAATGGCGGTGATGAGAGCAGAGCCCGGAAACTAGAAGATCAAGCTCGTAAAATGCGCCAAGTGATCCTTGACGTAGAGGGACAAAACACGAAGGACAGGGTGAGAGACGATAACAGCAGTGTCGATGAAAAGATCATGCGCTTCGAGAATGAGCCACGAAGGGTCTGCATGGATGATGGACAGAATCCGGTCGAGCTCACTCGGGCCCAAATGGGTTCTGAAAATGACATCGAGAAAGATTTCATACTGCTCGACGAACGCTCCACTGATCAAGGTTCCAAGAGCACTCTTTCTGGGGATGAGGATATCGAGAGTCTCCGGGCCGAGAACACGTGCAGCGAACATGTTCTCGGTCCTAGTCCATCCTCTGGAGCTCCACTAGAGCCGAGAGCGACGAGAGAGATGAGAGAGGCAACGGTCAGCCCGCCAGTGGATGACTACACAAGGAACATCTTTGCTAAAATACGTGTTCGGACTTCGACCTCACCTGTGATCCGATACTCTACTATCAATGAGCGAGCGCCTCTCGGTGCTACATCCTTGATATCGCCTGCAGAGCAGCGTGGCTCCCGACCTTCGCCTGATTTCTTCAAGAACAGTTCATCCTTCAGCGTAGCTTGCTTTCCGACATCGCCCCAAGAGCACTCTGTCCACATCGAGTGTGATGAACGCATCCAGGCTTTGGAACTACGCCTCAGCTCCGAACAAAGCGCAAGTAGAGCACGCATCGCGCAGTTGGAGATTGATGTTTTGCAACGGAATCGGGAGCTTCGGAAGTTGAGGTTGGAGGTGCAGGATTTGAGGTCACGACTTGATCAGCCGGCGCTGGAGGAGAAGGTTTTACAAGGGCAATAAGCGTAGCTTAGTGAGAGCTTATACCTCAGAGGCTCCGTGAAGGGTTTATGAGGCAACGAGGGGGAGTACGAGAACAAGGTGTGGAGATGATTCATGTCAATGATATAAAGTGTTGGACTAATATGAGTGGATATGGAACTTCCCTTTCTCTACGTAACAACGTCATCCAATTGTTGACCTTGCTAGGTAACTCAACCTAATGCAGCAAAGACACGAATGCATCTGCTTCGTCATTCAGTCTAGTTCCAGTCAAGTAAGGCGATGAGACGATCGATGAGATCCACATATCTCGAGAAGCTGATGCTAACCCAACAATAAGAACCCTAATAGTCCACTAAGAATTGACAGCAGACATACGCACAAGCCTGGTGTGACGATGGTGCAGACACTCATCTCAAGCGCTTGATATTGTTGAAGTCTTCGCCTTGTTCGCAATCCTTATTCTTTTCTCCACGTTCTCTACTTCGCTCATACGGGGCTTCCATTCTCATTTGTTGTTGTCATGAATATTTATAAGTTGTTTCGTTCAATTCGTAACATCTTCGTCTGTATCCGTACCATATTCTGCAACTTCCTTATTCGTCCGCATGGTCAAACATAGTCATCCCCTCTAAGAGCTCTCTGACTCTAGGAGCGAACTACTCCATCCATTCTCATATATGCTTTTTGATGAACCATACTAGGCTACATCGCAGAAAAGCGGTCCAAACGACGATGCTGCAAGACAACTTATCAAATGGCGTCTCAAGGCTCAGCAACTCTGTAAGTGAGCTTCACCCCACTAACCTTTCCAGCCTTCAAATCTTCCAAGCCATCAAGAACACCCTCAAGCCCTCCTTCGCGGATCTCCTGTCTTTGCGACTTGAACTTTCCCTCTGACAAAAGCTTTTCCGCAACCGGAACCCAATTCACCATCCATTCAAGGTGGGCCGGCTGAGCGGGAAAATTGAGGTCTTCGCCGTTAAAGACGATTTTAAACGCATACCCGCCTGCTGAATACGCTATACTCTCAGTGAAAGTCAGATCTTCACGAGCGGGTGGACTTTCAGCGTAGAGAATCGTTCCGTAGCGAATCAGCTGGCCCTCGGGTGCCTCCGAAGCAAGGGCTTCGGCGCATTGCGTAGACGACCCATTCTCACCAATGCAGTCCCACGCATAGTATAGCTCGTTCTTAGTGTACTCGCGGATCTTAGCGCCTACTCCCGGATCGCGCGAATTGAAAGTGGCGTCCGCGCCCAAGGACTTGACGTAGTCGAAGTTGGTGGGAGAGCAGGCGGCGATTACCGTGAAACCCGACCTACGCGCATTCATCACTTTAGCAATAGCTTCCCCTCCCCATGGAAAGTCTCTGGTTCTTACAGTTTTGCAAACTGGATACCAGCCGCTCCCATAGCGCTAGAACCACCCCAAATCAAGATAGACTTCTTCTCTCCCTCATTGAATCGATGCTCCGGCCACGGCAGCCCCATCTCCTGATACAGCCCTTGCCCAACCGTAAGAATCGCCACTCCAGCTCCTGCCACCTCTTCAAAGTTCTTATCGTCCGGGATCTTCATCGCTAGATCACTTCTCATGAGGACGTATTCCTGGAACGCACCACGGTCGAGATCCTGCACATTGCTCCCGTGCACAAATCCGAATACGCGGTCGCCCTTCTTGAACGGTCGCGTGACGGCAGAGCCCACCTTTTCAACGACGCCAGCAACGTCGCAGCCTGGAGTTGAGCGGGTTGGGCAGAGCGAACGGATGTGCTTCCAGTCGGTGGGGTTGAGGGCGACGGCGACCGTCTTGATGAGAACCCATTCTTCGGTTGGGAGAGGGGGAATCGGCTCGCTGTAGCAGACTTCTGCCTTGCCGGGTTCTACGATCTTAATTGCTTTCATTCTCACAGTGAGTTTCGATGATATTAAGTGAATTGCAATAAACAATTAACCTGGTCAGTAGAGATAGCGTGTACAATTGTATGATGGATTCGAAATGATCAGCATGTGCTTGAGCCTTGGAAGAGGTGCGCTCCAAAGGACAACGACTCAAAAATGAAACTCTTACGAGCAAAACACTACTCTCTCTCTCTTGGAAGAGGTGCTTTTATACTCATTGCTCATTTTATGAAAATCTTCGTGGCTTTCAAATCCCTAATGGCTTACGAGCAAAGCTCCACACTCTCTTCCTGATTGTCGATCAAAATTGTGAGATGTTATGCGTCAACTTCGGTGTGATTCGAGCCCGATCGCGTACGCTGCTCAAACAGATTCCCTAAAGTGGTCTAGAGTTAACGAGAAGTTCGATTAATAATGGCGGAATTCCACGTCGCGGACGAACAATCAAACTATGGCTCACAGAACTTGGAAACAGTTGCATATCTTCAGTCAACCTGACAGACATCGATTCTGTGACCTCCAGATCTGTTACCAGAGGCCCCCTTCGTGGCAAGATCACGTGATCTCATTGTAGTTTCAAGGATCAGTCAACCGGAAGTCCAACTCTTCGTGATAGTATTTGATTGCGACATAGCTTGTGTCAATGGTTTTCGCGGGGAGGCATGCCCTCCCGTAATTGAACAGACACCTGTTCAAAAGCGTGCAGGTGGGCTTCCTCTGCAAATCAGCTGAAGCCTAGCGAAGGACCACCAAGATGCGACACACCAAATTGTTACTTTCCATCCTTTTTTTTTAGCTAAAGGGTGTGCTCATACAATCGAAACCGCTTCTCGAGAAAGTCTTGTCTGGAGCTGTGCGCGGACCGGAATCGCGTGTCCTGAAGTGCACGGGCCATATGGGTTAGGGTTCCTGCGATGTCGGTGGCGTCTTCCTTACAACAACCCATGCCTCCCCAAGGTCCCAATGATTTCTCGAGCCACTTCTCAAATCACACGGGCCCATCAGCTTCTGTGACGTGTCTGACGAGCGATTTCGCATCTTGTGTTGTTACGAGAGTTGATGCATCGGTTGGACCGGCCGTCCCCGTTGTCCGTCGCTCTATGCAACGAGCCTGAAATTCCGCAGAACTGAATTGTCAGCACTCTTTTCTGTCGCTTTCAGACACCTACCAGATATTGCAGCTATATTAGGGCCTTCTGAGTAGGAGAGCTCTCCGCCGCGTTACGATAGCCCGAAACTCCCACGCTCTGCTCAAGAGTCTTAGGGAATCCCCAGCATCACCAGAGGTCATGGCAAGTTTTTACTACGCCTCAGGAACTGACGACTTCATTTGACTCATATGTGGTTCGAGTCACTGGCACCGTGCGCTCTCCCGTGCCGTGTCTTGGCTACACCATCAATTCGACAACTTCATGCAGTGACGAAATTGAGGTAGGATTAGGGTTTCTAGACCTCTTTTGCTCCCGGAACTTGGAAGTCATCATATTTGAGGCCATGGATAATCGCGCTTCAAGCGTCGTGAGAGATTTCAGCATAATAGGAGCCGGTTCTATACTGTTCGCGGTCGGTAACGTGCTAACATGAAGGACCTCATCATGAATGAGTACAGACGAGTTGATGCGGAGTCAGAAGAAGCTTATCATGTGTCATTGCTCGGTCGATGGTGACTGTACTGTTGGAGGTATAAAAAGGTTCCCAAGGTGGGTTGCTCAATCAATCATACTCCATCTTCGACCACGAATTCTTGTACCTGATATATTCCCATACAGCTTACTATTTCCCTCGAAGGTAGAGTTTTGCAATCTCTATACATGTCTATCTAACCCCGACAGCAGATTCGCTCTCTATAATCTTCCACCAAACTCCAGCAAAACATATGGCATCCAAACGGAGTTCCGATCAGTCTGATCCTAATAGCGAGAACATGCGGTTCAAACGACCAGCCAAATCCGCACAATCAACTCACGATGATTCTTTCAGCACCCCTGCTCTGGCACAAGCCTTCAGTCAGGTCACTGTCAGCTCTGGGTATGCTACTGCATCATCATCGGCTTCTGGAAATTGTCCGACACCGCAGCAACCCGACCCCAGCCTGGAACGTGTGTCTATCAGAAATCTTCTCAGCGCAGACATTGAATCTATCCAAAAGAAACCAGACACATCCAGTTCTGACTCGCGACCGCCCGTCCGCCAGACAGTACAAGAGCAGCCAACGCAAGGTCGAGCCCCTGCTGAAACGATGAGACCTACTGAAAGAGACGCCAATGCTTATCGTAGCGGACTAGACCGAACAAATCGCGCCACCAGCTCGGATTCTCTATCCATACCAATTACACTTCAGGCTGCAACGAGCCAACAACCTCGGCCACCACAGCAAGTCTCGCAAACGTCAAGCCAGCAACATGGGACGACAGATTATCGAAAGGCTCCTCAGAGTGTACCGTCTCAGAACCAGCAAGACACAGCTGAAACAAATGCGTACGCAATGTCCGAAAGTAAACCCCAGCATAGGTGGGTACCAATTCAGCCCCAAGTGGAACCGAGCGCGCAAGCAGTTGGATCGAGCGCGCACGGAATGTCTCCATATCAATCCCAGCAGAGATGGAAAACAATTCTACCCCGACCGGAATCGAGCGCCCACGCGATGCCTGAAGATCAATCGCGGCAGAAAGAGGTCCATATTCAACCCAGAACATCGGACTCTCAACCTCTACCGAAAGAGGCCAGACGTCCCGACATTCCTTCTGGTTGGAACATATTCTGGAGCGAAATAACGTACAGATTTTACTATGTCAAGGACAGGGAAAAAAACACCAAAATGACCATTCAATGGGATCAGCCTGTTGATCCTGGCTGCGATCCGATTGCTACAAAACCCAGGAATCATGCAGTTCATACCATACCGAAGCCTGTCAAAGCTGGCTACTGTGACACTTGGGAGCCTGGAAAATTCGGCAGAGAGCCAGCGTGCAAAGCCTGCAAGGGAAACCAGGCGCACAAGGTAGGCCGTCTTCTATGACTCGATTACACTAGCTAACAATTCCATTGCAGTGCAATAGAGAGCCTCGGTGCAACAGATGTCAGAAGAACGGATGGGTATGTGAGGACTAAAAGATTTCTTCGACCTGTTCAACATGAGCCTTATGTTGAATGAGAATTCTCATCGAGACAGGGATCTAACTTTCTCTGCATTCCTGAGCTGGTAACGGAGGTGGCACATGGGAGTCGTTGTCTTTGTCTGTTTTATGATTCTCTTTCCAACAACATTCCTTTGATATGCAGGTATCTTGCTAATGATTTAGTACATGTGGGTTCATGCATGGCTTGGGTTAGTCACTCAGTTGGTCTCCTTTATTTCTTTATCACTAAATCTTTTGTGTCATCACTCCTCTATGTGTACCTGTAGCTTTACAAATTTCATCGTGTATGGAAACCTTGTTCTTCTCTATGCCTATCTACGTCTTATCTATGCGAAGAAAAGTCGTGGCCAATCTGACGATGTAAACAGTCCTCTATCAACGGAAGACATGCAACATAACTATGATGAACATGATGATGGTGCAGGCGCGTTAGTCGCATCCCCATCGTCCTGCCTGTTCTCCTCCTCGTTCTTGTCATTGCTTAAGGGGCCCTGCAATTCTTCCTTGTCATTATCATACATGTCTGTGAGTAATTTCCTCGGTTCGTGACATCCTCCTCTGTACCACTATAGAGCTCTCGTACCCTATATTTAGGAGTATAACCACGCCGAAGTAGAAAACGATTTAAAGAGCCCTGAATACAATGCAGCTGTTCAGCAGTTATTATCGCCTCTAGGACCCTGCCAAATCAGCAGTCTCCTCTAGAGGGTTGTTCCATTCTCCTTTGTTTTCATAGGCTTTGTACAGCAATTTCGCCCTCTCAGTAACCTCGTCGCTGGTCGAAACAGCGCAAAGCTCCGTCTCTTCTCCAGCTCGCTTGAAGAGTGAAAAGAGCAACGATCGGGAATCGATACCTGGGTTCTTCTCGGGTCGCCCTCCTTCCGACAAGGTTTTGATGGCCGGTGCAAACTTGTCCATCCATGCTTCGATCTTTGTCTTGCCCCGTGTGAAGTGATCGCCCATGAAATCCAGCCACTGCTGGCGAAAATTCTGATATACGTACTCACTCCCTCCCTCTAGCGTTGGAAGGACGTCCTTTTCGAGCTTTTCGAAAGCATCGGCAACACGAAGTACCTGCGTTTTCCAGTACTTCTTGATAAGATCTTCCTGATGGTATTTGTAGACTCCGATGATGTCTCGGAAGCGCTTTATTGCCATCAAGTAGCCCTCGTTCTGGGTATACTTCTGAGTTTGAGTTGCTGCCTCGGGGAAGTACTTGTTAACAACCTGCCATTCCATCGTCAAGTTGTTTGCCATGTTCTTTTGACTCACTTCGCCTTGAGCTCTAGCTAGCTGAGGTGACATAGTATCTTGACTTTTCGTCCATAGCTTCGTTGTTCAGCACAAGCCAAGTATTATCTTCATACATGCAGAATTACTCACTTCATTCTTCTTGCCGTTGATATGTGATTGTAGAACGACAAACTCATACTTCCATCTGTCGTCGTTCAGCTTTCCGGGAATCTGATGAGCGATCCAATCAATGGCTTTCTTCTCCTTTACTGCAATCGTCTTTGTGGTTGAAGTCTGACCAGGCGGTGCGACGATAATCTCGGTTTGAAACTCAACTTTCTGTTTGAAATACTGTTGGATTACATTGCATCGGCTGGCGGAGCCCTTTGTAGTCTTGTCTTCCTCAAGGAATTCCTTCAACAAGAACCACTCTAAAATGTGCTCACTGGCATAACTTCTTTTGTTGCCAGCTTCATCGGTACCAGTACTCATCTTGTTCACGTTCTTAAAATTGTACCAAGACTCCTCGTTGGGCGACATTGGATCCTCGAAATCGTAAACGTTCTTGTATTCCTGTTACGATCTTTAGACAAGTTAAATGACTAGAAATGGTATTTCACTCACAGTTTCGACTTCATTTATAGTGGGGTACTCGTATGATCGAATCGAGATTCCACTCGCAGACTCGGCACCTACGGTGTCTTTACATACGGTGTCTTTCTTTTGAGTAGCTCTCTTCTCTAACAAGATGCTTCTATGCCTGAGCCCAAGCGTTGCGTTCCAAGAAACACTGCTATTCGCCACCGAAGGGTTGGTCTCGTCGACCAGGTCCCCTTCATCATCCCCTTGATCTATCTCGTCTGTATCGTCAGTGTCTGCAGGAAATTGCCAAGCGCTGTAAGTAGCACAGTCGCTAGCGCAATTAGCTCCATTCCCTACTCGTTTATCGAGCTATACATAGAAGACGTCCTCGTTGTCGTGAATCTCAATATTGGTGAGTTCGTAGCCGGGAATATTCGCAAAGGGATCGTCGAAACCATTGAAAGGCACAGGATCTGCATCCACGAAAGAGACTGTACATAGCGCACCCAAGAGCGTGACCGTTGAGAAAACAAGATGGACATTCGCAGGAAATACAGACATGGTTCCGCAGATGGAAATTTCCTTAGGAAACTTGGAAAAAACGAAATACTCGTCGACACTGATATGTAAGTAGCCGATTCAAAGAAGATGTGGATTACATATGTAAGATAGAACACGTAGCATCATGTACGGAAGCGCTCGATGTTTATGACAAGCTTTTCATGCTTTCTGTCCTTCCATGTCCGAATGTTCCAGACGATGCACATGCTGACGACTATCTAGCCAACGTGTCTAGTAGATACATCTCTGAAACTCGCCAGCATCAGGGAACCTTCGGTCCTCGGTCATTGACCCTTGGAGCATAGGGGCGCATGTGGATGAGTTGGACACACATGAGTTCATGAGGCGTAAGTTGTTGGTCATGGCCGGAGGCGTCGTTCCTTTCTGTTATGATGAAGAACACCCTGTTATCAAATGTAATGTATGCGGTCACAGGCAACCTTGCCGCCCTCGGACTCTACAAGGATGCAGGAGGCGCTAATACCACATCCCTGTTGCATGAACATAACGTGTCCGTGCGCGTGATGCGCCACATCGCGTGATGGGCCACCCACACCAAAACACTCATACTTCACAATCTTATAACTCCACTATTATAGCCCTAATTAATAATACGCTTGCAGATCTAGAGCTGCTAGAGCCTGGCGAAAAACTCTTATACTATTAGTTAGCTAAAAAGTATAGTATTCCTTGCTTAACTTTAATATAAAGATACTAAGCTATAATATAGCTGCACGCGTCTAAGGTTATTAACTAGCAAAAGCTTAGTCCCTAACAAGAGGTAGAGCTTATAAGATATATCAAAGGACTTACAGCGTGTTACTTGCCACCTATAAGAGAGATAATACAAAATTTTATATTAACTATTACTAAGGGGCTAGTAAGCAAGAGCTAGGTTAATTGCTTTATTAACTAATACAGCATCTATATTATCTCTTAATAGACAACAGCTATAGACACTAATTACTACTAAGCCAACTTAGGGGATAAATAGAGCCTGTATTTTAATTACCTTAGTAATAAAATTTAGGAATATAATATCGAGCCTTGTTACACGTATAATATAGATAAAAAGGGCTTCCTTATTAGTATTATTAGTAGATTAAAACAGGTGTTTAGCAGGTAAATATAGGAGAGGAAGAAGGTTAGAGTAGCTCTTTAAGATGGCTCTCGCGAATAAATTACCCTTCTAGCGTGCGTCTACGCTGATGGATTAGCCTTACTACTAGGCCTTATCTATTAGTCTACTAACAGTAGTATATAATTAAGTTAGGTTAAGAATATTAAAGTAGAAAGGTATAGTATATATATCTCCTCTTTACCCTTAGGCTGGATAAACAATAATATTAGCCTTGCCTGGCTTAAGCAAGTATTTAACTACTATACTAAGGTAAAAGTATAATAATTGTATAGGCTGCTAATTCTTAATAGCTATAGATCCTATATTACTATAGATTTTATTAACTATTATAATTAGAATAGGATCCTTCTAGCTATACTCCCCCCTTATTTAATATATACGCTTTAGCCACTTAATATAGTACTTTTTAAGCCTCTCTTATTAGCCTACTTAGCTAAGCTTATAACCTACCTTTAAAAGAGTTAGGGCTTAATCCTAATTATAAAAGGCGACTTCTTCCCTCTATTCTAGAAGGCCTAGATAAGCTCCTTTAAGGAGGAGACAATCCTTAAGTCTTTTAAGGCTACTGCTATATTACCTTTTAACCTAGAGGTTATACTTAAAAGATTTACTAAAACCACCCAAGACAAGCTAGAATCGCGAGAAAGCTCTATATTAGTACTTAGTAGATCTAACTGGCGTAAACTAGATCGCCTTATATAATCTGCAGTAGAAGATTAGAGCAGCAAGGACGCGTAGAAGCTTAGCTACTTACTCTACTATATCTTAGTTTAAAATAAGCTACTCTATAATAAGATTAACAGGCTTAAGGAGGTACTATTAGTTAAGAAGAAGTACAAGAAGAAAGGCAAGCCTCTTGACCTTTAGCAATGTTAAGAGTACTATAGAGGGGCAGTGTTCTAGTCGCTAAGGAAGGTTAGAGAGGCTCGCGTACGTTAGTCTATAAAAGAGCAAGAGGAGAAGGAGTAGAAGCTTTAAAAAGCTGAGACAGCTAAGCTAAGAAAGGCAGCTAAGCTTTATAAGGAGAAAATTGCAGAGGAGAAGCGCGTAGCGCGGGAGGCAGCCAAGGTAGCCAGGGAGAAGGAGAAGGCTAAGAAGGCAGCAGAGCGGGCTCGCTAGAAAGAAGCCCGTGATATAGAAAAGGCTCTACTATCTATCTAGAAGGGTAAAAGAAAGGCCTCTTAGCCATCTATATAGAGCAATAAGCGTTAGAAGCGTATAGTTAACGCTGTAGCTGCTAGGGAGCCCTTAGGTGCCAAATTAGCAGCTTTACCTAAGACTACGCGATATAGCTATAATATTAAGCTTCTAAGTAAATATAAGTAGCGTATATTAATTACAAGTATTAGTATAGTACTCTACTATAAAATCTCTTAATAATAGCTGCTATATGTGGCTCTATAGCATCATTTTTTGTAGAGTCGTTTTGGTGTGGGTGGCCCATCACGCGCACGGACACGTTACGCCCAGACGTAAGCGCCAAGATATCTAGAGTAGCGATCCGTTCAAGTGTTCAAAGATTGATGTTTTGATATACCTCTCTTCGACTGTGCGGCCACTTCTCCAAAGTGCCCCTCCTTCGCTACCCGCAAAATGAACGACCTGGCCCCGGAGATTCTATCCTTGATCGTGGGCGTTTTTCGTACGTCGGTGCGACCTGAACGTATCGCGAGCTACGCCTCAATATCGCGAAAATGGCAAGTTGCGGTCGAGCAGTGTACATTTCAGGCCATAAAAACAAATTCTTCGGCGCTACGAGAATTCTCCTCCATGTTCGCAGGTCACAATGTCCACAGGCGTTCTTTTCTCAGAGAGCTCAAACTGAGTTTCGAACTTCCCGCTTTGGCCGGAAAACAAGGCTGTAATTTCAGGAGCGCTCCAGATCGAGATCTCGATACCTTGTCGTTTTCGGAAGCTGTTCGTAGCCTCACAACGATTCTTGCCGATATTGGATCGCGAGCACCCCCAGATGTACCTCATATACACCTTGCATTCCTTCAGGAGTATCGCAACTCTGATTGCGAGCATGAACACTCGGATAAGGTGCATGAAGAAATATGGGCAAGATGCAAGCTATACATCATCGCACAGTTCGACACGCTCAATGTTGTTCCAGGTGTTAGGAAAGTGACTTTTGGGCCGCCTTACAGAACGAACTACCTGAAAGGTCTATCTCCAAACTCCTCGATCAAGATGATGTCACTTTTCCCTGATCTGGAAACACTTCAGCTGAGTTTTCAGGACTCCTATGCATGGGGCTCGAGGCGTAGAGTTCAATATCGGGAAGGTAAAAGCATTCGATTCCCAAAATTTGGTTTACCACTGACTTTGGAGCAGAGATCACTTCGGGTTTGGAGACCTTACGCAACCAGAACCTTCACGGCCTTGAGTTCTTCGTGAGCCACGAACCGCAGGGAAACGAGACCCTGCAGGTCCCTTGTCTCTTCATTCACTGTGATCCTCTGATAAGCGCTATGAGATCCCTGGCTCTTCTACCTCAACTAAGTAAACTTCACCTCACTGGTTGTCATGTTGTCGGACCTACGGTGTTTGATGAACTACTCCAAGGCAACGAAGGTGTGATGTTTCCACAACTCCGCGATCTTCTACTTGAAATTTCTTTCGAAACCTTGGACGGCCGACGGTACTTCAGGAATGATTTAGAGTATGATGCAGCACCCATGGACCCAAGAGAAGTCCACGACTCCGACACGGCCCATTTTGCCATCTACGGCGAGGAACCCAAGATAATCGGCTCAAGCGACTACGAATATTTTCTCGCCACTCCCAATGGGGACACAATAAATCCACTTCTTCTTGGTGCAGCACGAGCGGCTCGGCGGTTTCTAGGATTGCAGAGAATGACCCTGCGTATGACCAGCGAAGACGATGGTTGGGATGAACAGGACTGTCTTCAATTCCGCGACTTTGGTTTTCAATACCTCAAAGAAAACGCTCCGGTCAGTTCCGGGTTCTTGACATCTTTTGTGGAAGTACCAGACGAACATTTGGCGATTCATCAAAGTCGGCTCTATTGGCGAGTCTTGAAGTGGAGACCTGACCAGCATATTGGGGACGAGTGGAGAAGAACGTTGGGACCCTGGGGACATATTATATATCTCCAGTCAACCCGACAACTAGCAATTTTGTAACCACTTTATCATAATGAGGCCTACGCGGCGACCTCATGTAAACAACCTCCATAGTGGCTTTACTCTACTAGTTTACCTAAAGTTTAGCTCCTCTCAATAACACTTATTGGCGAAATAGCTTCTATAGATGGACACTATAGGAAAGTATGTGCTTTTGTAACTCGCGAGACAGCGGTGCGGAAGCATGGTAGTTCGACCGATACCCAGGCTGTGATCACCAAGTTGGCTATGAAGAGACAGGTCAGGTGACATTTCGAACCAATGAAGCCCCATCTTGTGTCCTTTCATGGATGTAGGATCATGCGTGTTAAAGCTGGAAGGTCCGAAGCTACGCCACCTGCAGGTGCATCACAGCCTCAGCCAAGATTGGAGTCCAATATATTGCATGCTGTGAAACCGTAAGCGCCGAGATGGGTACGGTTGCAAGCCTCTTTTGGCGCCATACAGCCTTGTATAATTTGTGTTGTGTTCTCTTCACAGAGAAGGATGAAACTTTGAGAGCTGTCTTCTTCGTCTCAAAGTCCACATCACAATGAATCATTTACCAACAGAGACACTTGCCGCAATCGTGGAAGAACTCGCCTCCGCAACACCACGTCATCGTCTTGCCAACTACGCCGCAATATCGAAAGACTGGCAAGTTGCCGTCGAGCGTGTCACCTTCCGGACCCTCAGGATTGCATCGCCAAGGCTCCACGAATATGAGACTGCATTCGCAGGCGAGAATATCAGACGCAGATACTTTCTAAGCGATGTAGCGCTAAAGTTTGAGTTACCTTCGCTTACCATCAATGAAGGCTGCAGCATGAAGAGCATTCCAGACAGGATGGTTGATGGCACGTGCTTCTCGAAGTCATTGCATCTATTCTTCCACATCTTGAACGACATTTGGCAGCGGGCAGGTCCCGACTCGCCCCAAAATTCACCTTCGTTTCCTTGGCGACTACAGACCTTGTAAATGTAATCATCTACATCCGACAAGAGTACTAGAAGAGCAATGGGCGAGATCGGGAGTATACGAGTGTCGATCTCTTGACAGTTCCCGCTACTCCACGATATTCAAGAACTTACAATTGGACAACCATTTGAAGAGATGGACGGTTTGAGCCCCATCTCGGCCTTGGGAATAACTCTGAGAGTCCCTCGACTACGTTCTTTTAAGCTGGCTTTCAAGGATGCGTATGCGTGGGGTTATATGAAACGGCGGCAGCGTCGAAAAGGTACGTATTCACCTCTTGCGCGGCGCAAGTTATCACCGATCGCCCTGCACAAATTGCAGACGGCATCAAGAGTCTTGGCTATGAGAATCTGCAAGAGCTCCGGATCCACATGGCTCATCGACCTCCAAGTAACGAATCTCTAATAGTGTATCCTCTGTTCGCTGGGGAAGATCCGTTGCTCGAAGCACTGCGAAAGTGCTTGACTACTATGCCTCAAATGGCAAAGTTTCATATCACCGGATGCTTCGTCATCGCGCCCAACTTTTTTGAAAGCTTGTTACATGGTTCAGCAGTCTTCCCACAAATTCGCGAGTTTTCCTTGGAGTTCTCGTACGAGACTGCAGATGGCAGACGATATTTCCAAGAGGTCCCTGGCTATGTTCGAGAAACAGATGACTCACAGGAAGCGACCGATTATGACAATGAGCGTGTCGCAGTGCATGGTGATACACCTAGAAGAGTCGGGTGGGTTGATGAAATGTACTTCCTAGGGGTTCCGAACACCGAGACAATCTATCCTTTGATCATTGGTGCTGCACAATTTGCCCATCAATATAGCAAATTGACAGTACGCGTAAGCAGTGAGGATAGGTTCTGGTGTGTACTGGAGGACGATACCCTTCGAGATTTCGGTTTCCAGTACCTGAGAAGTGGCACACCTGTGCAACTGGATTTTCTGAGATGTGTGAGCAGTCCAAACGAAAGTTTGACAATTCATGAGAACCGGCTTTAGTGGAGGTTGGTTCATTGGAAGCCGGAATCTTACATAGAGGCAGAATGGAGACAGACACTTGGGAACGATGGGCCTATGGAGTACCTTGAGACGACTCGATGCCCCATATATATAACGAAGACCTGTTGAGACAATGTCTTCAATGACTTCAATCATTATTATGTACGCTTCTCTTTTGGATCTTTTACAGTTATTAAATGCCCTGTAACTGTATCTCCTAATTACTGCCTCATCTCCACTCTTAAAGACATCGTTCTTTTTGTGTCTGGCACAAGTTGCACAAGTGCTGATGTGAGGTTCCTTTTGTCCGGGGGCTTGAGGTCAGATAAGGATCTGAAAGTTGGATTTTTTTGCTACACTTTCAAAAGATTCATGGAGCGTGAACATAATGCACTCAATCGAAGAAAATTCTAAGCAGTTTCTCTACTTTACCAACTGATGCTGTCTATGTGGACCGGTCTAGATTCGAGGCTGAGCTCCCATCAACTTCCATCCTCAAGCGTACATCCTACCGTTCCGTTACACATATCCCAGATCTCCCAGCTCTTGTAGTCCTCAA
Organism: Lophiostoma macrostomum CBS 122681; assembly: GCA_010405375.1. Taxonomy (NCBI): domain Eukaryota; kingdom Fungi; phylum Ascomycota; class Dothideomycetes; order Pleosporales; family Lophiostomataceae; genus Lophiostoma; species Lophiostoma macrostomum. Next base: position 80,780 of record MU004375.1, on the reverse strand, counting down.
TGTTACCACCGAGATCGGTCGAACATCCTGTGTCGGACATGTTGATGATTGTATCAGGCTCGCAGTCTTCTGAGGTAAAGAAGACAATATATTGTGAATCGTCCTCTTCGATGCCCTCGACCGGCTGTGCAATGACAGCCATCTCAAGTACTCCCGGATTGCCGAGATCCCCTGGATAGTCTTCGGGACTTCGTTTCGCAGATCCAGCATTGGCGTTCATGTAGTTTGCACTACGAGTGTTGCAACCGTTGGTCGGACCCAGTGTGTCATTGCGGATAGGTCCGTTCAAAATGTTGTTACCAATGCATCGGTCATCATTCCATGTGGTGACTTCCAAGTTCTCTCCCACTTGGAAGAGTAAAAGCAAGGTCAAAATACTTTTTGATCGCGCCATTTTTCTGAGGAATTCTAAAGTTGCTTCCAGACACAAATTGATCAGCTTCAGCTCGTTATACATATGAACAACGTCAAAATTCTCGTTATACATACGACGGACTGCGCAAATGACGATCTTTGTTCGAGGTTGAGGATGATGTTCTGGATTTCGAGGCAATTGGGGGCGTGGCTTCCCTACGAGGTCCTACACGATTGCCATCTCGCCCCAGAGGCGACTTGTCCATCAGAGCAAGATACAACGTAGCACATGGACTACTTGAAACATAATCTCCGGTGTTTGCTCCGGAAACATACTCTTGGCAGCGGCAGTGCCTCCAGAGCTCCCAAATCCTCAGCCTCCATCCAGTATCTGGGGACTGTCGCGTCAAAGGCTCAGATAGCTGCTAAACAATCCGAAACACATCTCTTGGCCTCATAAATTCAGGATGTCGAGGACTACTCCCCGGTGATCCATATTGATGGTGTCTCGGAGATGAGTGCTACTGTGCCGCCTCCCGCACATTCAGCGGCCCCACCTCCACACATTTCTGGCGGGAACGCCTCAAATTGCCAAGAGCTAAGACGTCATCCAAGAACTCAGGGCTGACACGGAGCTTTGAAAGGTACTACGTGTTTGTTCCTGACTTGATATCAAACACCCCAGATATTCAACGATGCAAAAAGGTCGGGGCGAAATGCGAAGGCGGCGTATGGCGGTACCAACTGATGGATCATGGAGTTCACCTCCGACGAGAAGATGCTCTGCTGGCAACTTTTGGAGAGAGTAGGTCTAGGTGTTTGGCATTGAGAGGGGCTTCTAAAGACCCTCACAAACTTGAGAAAGAGAGTTCAGTCCTACATTCAACGCCGACTTATCAACACCATGATACGTAGAAACTATGTCGAGTTCATGCTCTGCTTCCTGCTCCCAGTTCCATCAGTATTCACCTCACCGTCAGTGTCCCATGCGAGTCTCCAAGAATTGGGGCTCTTGCCCTACGGTTCCGACCTCGTGAGCCGGTCCGCCAATCATCTCGAAATACGCGGTGTCGTCGATGGTCGGCAAAAACGGTACATCATAAAGCGCGACGATTCAAGCAAGTGCTGCCGCGATAAGACTTGCAAGTCGCTTTATGGTGAGTTTCTCGACGGTAATGACCGCAAGTGCAAGAAGTGTCCTACAGGTAAGTCGTCTCGATGCATAAGACGCGTGGGCAGATTGGAAAGCTCACTGATCACTAGATTAGGACAAGTGCCAGCTGTTGGTGGAACGCTCTGTCAGAATGATTGTCCGTCAGGCACAGTGAAGACCCCTGATGGGAACGGTTGCTGTCCGCAGGGGCAGAAACAAAATCCAACCGGCGATGCTTGTGAGCACGACTGTGGGAGTAAGGCTATCTTTACGCAAATTATCGATGCACTCAAAGCTGACCCAAGTCAAGACAACAGGCCTGGTCCCGATGGGAAATGTCCTCAGAGCGACGATGACAAGAAAAAGCGGAAAGGAAAATGTCGCAATGGGTTCATGTTGGATCCCAAAGAGGGCCCTCAAGATGAAAACGCCGAAAATCCAATTTGTACACCTGACGACGACGAGAAATGTCCTTCTGGCCAGATCGCGGAGACCCGGAAGGACGGCGACACAGACCCCAACAACAAGAAGAAGTGTGCACAGCCAGATGACAACAATCGGAAGCAATGCGACACAAAGAAGTATTACATCGAGGTTACCATTCAAACGAACCCAGACGGCTCAGAAAAGGCTGTCGAGAAATGTAAAACCACGAGACAATACGAAGATCGCAAAAAAGGGCGCATGGAAAAGTTCAAAGTCTGGAAACAGATTTCCTGGGAGGCCGACAAAGAGAAGAAGGAAGCTGAAAAGAAGGCACAAGAAGAGGCTGATCGAAAAGCAAAAGAGGAGCAAGACAAGAAAGACGATCGTAAGAAACGGACAGGCAAATGCCTTCCAGTTGTCGCTCTCATGACCGGAATCGATTTCGTTGCCTCCAAACGGTCGGTGCCACTCGCTCGAAGAGACGATGAGCACCCATATTCGTGGACGACCGACTACTTTGACGAGGACTTTGTGCAGTCTGACGATATTCTCACCTACTGGCCTTCCGACCTGGGAGATTTCGATCCAAACACTGACGATCTCGACAAGGATGATTGGCTCAACAAGTGGTCCGACATGATACAAGGCAGGATGCTAAAGGAAGATGACACGAATTGCGAAGGTACTAGCAACAACAAACACAAGCGGTGCCCAGTCCGTAGAGACGTCAACATTGTGGATCATACTATCCCGACGCCGAGGACTTCCAGTGCTCCGCTCGCAACGACAGAGCGAGGCTTGATCGTCTTGGAGGACCGGCAAAGTATACCAGGCATTGTCGTGAGCGTCATCAGTTTCCTTGTAAGGCTTGCCAGCATATTCGGAAGGTTCACGGACGCAGTCTCAACGATTGCTAAGCTAGTACCTAGGCTTGCAGGCTTGACCAAAGACAATATCTTCAACCTCGCTAAGCCTGGTAAAGGCGCATCTGGTGGTCGTGAGGCGATGAAAAATGCTGCGCAGAAGATATCGCAGAACAAGAACTGGAAGAACTGTCTGCAGGCAGGGGAGCCCATATGAAGATAAGTGTAGTTGCGGGAATCTGTCGCAGTAGTGCTGGAGTTTTTGAGGCGAGTGGTCAAAGCTATGGCTTGAAGAAAGAAGCTCTTACAGGACAAGTTTCCAGTGATTGTATCCTTGAATGAGAACCATTTCGCTCTCTAGAATCTGTAGAGTTGCCTTATGCGGTATCGGAGACATGTTCAATGATCCAAAGGGATCTTCAGTTCAATTGACAGCGGCAGCTATCGTGCTCGACAGTACGCCGGCGTACTGAGGGTTACGCAACATTAATCTACATTGACAATCTCGTGTATGACAGATATCGGAATTACATCCAAAGTATACATCATCTCATATCTATAGACCTACATCTGAAATTAAGAGAGAGGATTTCGAGATGTATCTTCTCTCTCTGTGCAAGATCTTGGCACTCAGATGATTACGTTATAAGAACCTTCCGTCCCACAAAAACCATTGGCATACGTCGTTGACCTTAGCGTAACAGGAAATTTTCGAACATGCCTTGTTCCTGTCATAGTGCTGTAATGCTTAAAATTTGTTCCTTACAAGATGATTCGTTGCTGTGGGGTGTTAGTACCTGCACCAATCTCTTCCTCATTCTTGGAAGTACCATTCTACACAGGCTATGTTCTCACGTGCCCGATGCATCGCATTCCAACTCCAGTCGCCAAAAACTCTACACAGAGTCTGTAAGGCATCGAACAGGTCCTTCTCAACGTCGCCTCTCGCTATGGCACCCCCGGAAGCCCGCGCACTACTCTCATCCCATCCTGACAAAGTCCGCATGCTGGTCCTCGAAACAGACGACCCGCATCCTGAAACCCAGAAAGAGAAGGGAAGTTTCGGTGACGTCCTGGGCAGCCTGTTCAAACAAGCTGGAGACGAACATCAACCGCAACTAGGTATCGAGACACTAATGCACTATGTCATCGAGGACAAGGGAGGTCGGGTACCGAAAGTAGAAGAGATCGGTGATGAGATACATGCAATCATGATCACGGGGAGTGTATACGATGCGCATGGCGATACTGAGTGGGTCAAGAAGTTGATGAAGTTTATCAGAGGTACCAATGCTGGAAACAACTACAGAGGGGGCCATGTGATTGACGATTGGCAGATGTATGGATACACCGACCTGATATTAGGTTCACGGGAATCTGTTTCGGCCACCAAATTCTCTGTCGCACTCTCGGCTCCGAGATCCGACCTGATCCAGAGGGCAAGTGGGAGATATCGCATACACCCGTCCATCTGAATGATGTCGGTCGCGCACTCTTTAATCTTCCGGGTGACGAAAAGAAGATCCACCTTCATCAGATGCATCTGGATTATGTGGTCTCGGCGCCATCACCAGGTTCGACGTCGTTGTTGAAGCAAGATACAAATGTGCATGTCTGGGGTACCAGTGAGCACACAGGCGTGCAGGGCGTGTACATACAAAAGAGGCTGTTCACTACGCAAGGGCATCTGGAGCTTGACGAGAAGATGGTGAAGCGTCAATTAGAGTCAAGAGTGGAGTCAGGGAGTCTTGCAAAGGATCGTGCGAACGAGGCGACTGAGAGGGCGCATTGGATGCACGACGGGCTGCTCGTCGCGAAGGCAGTGTTGAGATTCTTTCACGGTGATGACGACAAGGTGAGATAGGATTTCCCAATGTGACCAGCGCCGTTTTGCTAGACTATCAGGATGCATTTGGATATTTGGGACAACTACTGTTGAGCGGATGATTCTAATCTGGAATTGAGACGAATGGCACTCTTATTCTAGTCTGGAACAATTCCCAGAAACAGCTTTCCTATCTACCAGTCGATGGTAACGACCAATCAATCATATCATTGCTCCTCTTGCCCACAAACACACACATCAAAGTACCTTATTCGTGCCATTGGTGAATATGTTGGGTCTTTCGCAACCTTGGGAGAAGAAGTACTAAAGATGATAAGAGTCAGAGGTAATCCTTGCCCACCTGGAGTGGGTTCTCGACCTTTGAAACTATTCGTGCGTACTTTCAATGCTCGCTCCATTTCTCGCTATTGCGTGCTCCACGAATCTTCAGAGCTGTCTCCTCATCTGGCTGGGACATCTACCGCCGCTGGCGCTTGTTGCCAATTTTGTCCATTTGATCGAGCTGCATAGCGTTCTTCAAGTTTCAAATCTCGCGGTCCTTCATCATGATTTCATTCTCTTGCAGTATGTTCTTCTGCTGAAGGTCATGTTCTCGCTGCAAGCTTTGGCGCCGCTGCTCTATTACTTCGTCCTCGAGCTGCTGAATACGCTGCTCGCATTGAGTATGATCGATATGGCTCCGCTCTGGCGACATAGTGGGGGCAGGTGTCCTGTAGTTGTTTGCACTCGTCACGGATTGCTGTCGCGCCGTTAACGAATATCCAGATGCATTGTTGCCTGCACGATCGAATTCTTCATCTATTCCTGGACTCGTCGAGAGGTTTCGCGCTGCGCAAGGCTTGTCGACTGTCGAGTGTTCTTTCCGGTCTGATTGTGGGTATCTCTGAGGTGTCTCGTCAAGTTCCGTCGTCGGGGTTGGGATTGAATGAGGTTTGTTTATACACACCTCAGAACTTGTTGCCTCTGTATTTGCAGTAGTGCGGGCCAGCGTGATACTGCTTCCATGGGCGCTCTTATCCTCGGTCTTGGATTGGCGACTCATGAGGGGGCTAGGTGGTTCCTTGCCAGCATAGAATGCTCGTACCGTGGGATGATTCATCACTGGCATGATCGTTTCAAAGTAGCTCTGTACGGGGTGCAGGATACCCATATGTTCGAGTTGCCTCGTTTGTTCCCTTCTTGGTCGGAGCGGAATCCCGGGACCCGGCTTATGTCCTTGCGTTGTCCACCAGGCATGAACGCAGTAGATCATCGGACACGCCTTTCCCTGGTGATCAACTTTCTGGCACACTCCACAACGCTTCTTGCAACATTTCACTGGATCTGCACCTGGAGAAACGTGTCGCGGCTCTAGACATACGACACAATATGTTCCATCAGGCTGAGCAATGATGCTGTTGAGAATTGGCTGATCATAGTATGGGCCCGACGGTGGTAGATGTCGCTCTGGAGGAGATCTCAAGACCGTCGACGCGGATGCTGTCGGAGCTGCAGCTGATATCTTCGGCGTCTCTGTCATGCGTAGATCCGGATTTTTTAGCTCCATAGTGAACGCGTAAGTTTTCGGGTGTCTGTGTCTGTCATCAAAGGTAGTTGTGAGATCTTCTTCTGACAGCCTATCAGATCCGTCCGCTTCCTCTCCCAATGCATCGCCATCTTGAAAACGAGAATGACCAGACGTGACCGCAGCCATATATGGCGTCATGTGACTTCTTCCACTGTATACTGACGATTGTTGGCCAGGATCTGGTTCGTTAACTCTGGACGAACCGACCTGGGCCTTGCGAACCTGCAGAAGCTTAGGCATAGAGAAACCCCAGTAAAAGTTTTCCATGGCCGGGTGATCCCATTCCAGGAGAAGAGGGTCTTTGTCCCCGAGGCTTCGATGATTGATCAGACCCCTGTTTGCCAACTCATCTTTGACCTTGCGTGATGGATAGATCTGGACATCATTAGGTGGGTCGTGTCCTTGTGCCTCCCACCATTGCTCTGGGCAATACAGCATCCGACTATATTTTCCTTGATGCTCATTCGTGCCACAAGCACCACAAGGCGCACCGCAACTACCATGCAGAGGTGACTTCAAGCAGTGGACGCAGAATTTGCCGTCAATCAACCGAAAAAGTTTCGCGAGGGCATGATGATCGTAGTATTCCCCAGGTAGTGGAAGATATTGCACGGGCTGGTAACGCAGAGGTCTTCTCATTTCGGGCGCTGTGGCTGCGGTGACGACTGAGTTATTCTCAAGCTGCTTCTCTGAACGCGCGGTCGTTTTTGCGCGTACTAGCGCCGCTTCTAGGTAGACGTTAGCCAGGATGAAGGTCGACGTTTAGATCGTCGACAGGAGAGCAGACGCTTTTTCGCGGTGTGAGAGTTTGAGGAGATAATGGCGTGTTTACTTCTAGCTGTGGACAGTATTCATAGCGGTGAATGCCAGAACGAATGCGGGTATCCGCCGCTAATCCGATTCGAGACGACTGCTGTTTGCATAGCAATTTAGAACCCCGTGGATACTGCGCTTTGAGACATATATGCATACACCGCTCTTCGTGTCGGAAAGCTCGATTTTCGAGTGCGTATGGTACGGACGTTGAACTATCCCAAAGTGATGCACTGATCTACTCACGTACGTCCAGTCCTCTATAGCGTACGCGTCCCCAAGTCATGTTGCCCATTCAAAAGTTGTCGCCATCTCCGAATACAACTCACCTGATTTTCTAGCGTTCCCCAACCTTAAATAAGTTGGGAGACGCATGTTCTGGTCTTGGGAAGATTTTGATTACACGAACAGTGAATGAATCCTGCTGGTAACTCTTGATCAAATTTCCACGTCAATTAGTCGTATCATACAGGTACCTTGGGAAACACTTGCACGACCAGATACATGCTCAAGCAGAAAATAGAGTCGTGAGTGACGTTGAGATAAATGTTCATTTCACACACATCCAGCTCTCGGTTCTATTATAATATGCCCCAACGTCTGCGATTCCACCGGTTTCTCCGTTCGTGGTGTCTTGTTTGTCTCCATCTTCGTTGCACGCTTCTTGTCTGTCTGAACATTAGCTCAACTCCTGACACGATGGAATAGAGAGTGAAAAATAAATTCTTACGCACGTATAAAATGTGCATTTGGTTGCAGCGGGAATGTCCATCGTTCCTTTGTTACTTCCGACCAGGCGAACTGACTTGAATATATAGTCATTGTGGTCGACATACCCATGGTATGGCCTGCATTCATTTATCTTGTAGTATGTCGTTTCTGTACAGTTGGCAAAGTTTGGATCAGCACAGAATCCTAGCTACAGATAATTCAGTGTTACTGTCAGAGGTGTTAAGGAAGGACCAACGTACAGCAGGTTGCTTGAAGCCACCTGGTGGGGCTCCGTCATTTGATGGATGCGCGGAGGCGGTCAGAGCGGATGCGCATAGCACAGCGAGAGAAGTTTGAGGGAATAACATGCTGTGATAACTTTCTTTCAACGGCCACTACCTGAGCCTTCTAGGACTTAGAGCGAATAGGTGATTCAAAGAATCGTGCAAGAATTGGATAAGAGGAAATGAACACTATTATATACAGGAGTTTCATTGTAAAGACACGTACAGGTTTATGGCGTGTATTCCTCATAATGCTACGTGGAGAGGAATGCAGCTCCTTCGATGCCTGTTCGCAAGTGCTGTGCCATTAGGCGGAACGAAGGAGTCCGTTTCGCCCATCAGGCAGCCAATAGAGTTTACTCCAGGCGTTGAAAACTCAATGGAGGCATTGGTTGATTTATATTCCCTGCGTTTAGGAGTAGTGTTGCGAACCTAGGTTCATGGAGACGAATATGTATCCAAGTCACAAATGTATGATCTTCATCATACGAAGATGGGATATGGTAGTACACCTAATCCGATATATCCACCACGCACATCCCATGTCGGGCCAAATTTCCAGACGCCTCTCTACAGCCAAGTGCAGTTGTACGAAACCGCGCCACTCTGAAGGACACCCAGCTCCGGAAAGTTCAAATCTGAAACGTTGGTAAAGGCCGAAAAATTGTTCGGCGATACACACGTCGTCGTGTCCCTGCGGGGTTTGTAAATTCAACCAAGAGACTTTCTACTTGGGACAAAGACTTACGGGAAGAACATGCACGTAACCGGCGTCAAATAAGTAGGAACGTCGTCCCATTCATGTTCCCACGCAAAGATGACAGATTGAAAGGTGTAACTATTGGCGGGGTGAGTTCCAGATATCGACTCGGGAGATGTAGGAGCACATGCGAGAGGGGCCGACTCACCTTTGGCCGGGACCTGCGTTTATCGGTCTACACTTGCCAAGCTCCTCAAGACCGCTGGCGTCCACAGTGGTGTATCCAAAGAGCAGATCCGGGCTGTTGAAGTCCGTTACGCAACCTGCCATTTCCGGATTCTCACACCAATACAGCTAAAGATGTTAGCAAAAATACCATTCGAAGAAAACTTGACTCTCGTACGTATGGGGCTGTTCTATTTGTTGGTGTGGAGGCAGAAGCTGCTACTGCCGTGAACGCGAGTATAAGCCAACGAGCGACGAACATGTTTGGAATGTCTTTGATCTTGCAGACGTGTCGAGAACGTGAGAGAAAGTGAGAGACAAGCAGATGCATGCGCCTAATAAGGGAGTCTGAAAGCCACCTGAACCCACGTAACAGAGTTTGCGTCGCCGCATACCTGTTCGTTGGATGCGGGCGAAGGAAATGAGATTCTGGAGGTGGCGCCTAGTTGTGGCACAGGTGCTTGTTCCCGTTTTGGACACTGAGTCCGAGCATAACCTGCGTCAAATCGTGAGTCTATATAGGAGAGAGTGCGCGTTCTCGTCATAATTTGGAAGTATAGACACCCCATCCTTTATCTCATCCTTCGAGCCCCGAATGTGAGTGCATCTTGTCGCTTCCAATAAGCCAGTTCGCGAAACGAGTCCTTAATACACCCACACATGGCCAGATCATTGCGAGACGTGTCCGTCTTGGAGACGGTGCGGCGTGGTGAGGCACCGCGTTTGAGTTGCACTCCTGTGCCGCACGATGTTGGGGTCCTAATATCGCATCTATTCTGGGGCATGTGCTGCCTGATTCCGCAACCGTAGCACAATTTTCCAGGGAAACATTTTGTTTTTCGTACTGCGTGTTACCATGCACAATGTGCGCCGGTTCCGCCTGAGTGAGGATGCGTAATAATGTACGTCTATCTATTCTGGAAGCGCTATTTCAGGACACGATAGCATCTCGGTAGCGACCACCTGAGTGACTGACAGTCGAACCCACGGAGATTTTCATTGCCGTGCACGTCTACCAGCCGGGGAATAGATGTATACCCGCGACCGACGATCCCCCTCGGGTTGTCCAGCCCCGCAACTTGGCAAATGCTTACGAGGTACGAATAAGCAAGCGAGCCGTGGAATAATGTCCCCCGCTCGGTTCATGATATCAAAAATAGTCTCCTTCGAGAGGGGACATACGACATAGCCGGTCGTAACCCTGGGCTGCCGCGAATGTAGGGCCGCGGCTTTTGATTGTCGGGCTTTGAAGTTGAAATAAAAGCTTCTTGGGTACAATGAACCCAAGGGTAGAGGTCAGTGTCGCAGACTAGAAAAAGAAAACATGTTGTGTATACTAGCCCTCGCGTGGGCGTCTTCTGCGCCGCTGGTCGCGACAGCGACAGTTCCGAGGACGCCAATCTGGGTGCCAGGATCAGCTAGCGAGACCGCGGGAGTGCCTCTCGACCACTTCATGTCGTATTCAATTGAGTTTTCATCTTTCCCAGACTTCGCGGGCAATACCTCGGCGCCGAATATTTTCTCGTACAACCTGCTTCAAAATCTCGCCCAATTGTCGGGTTCAGCACCGGTTCTACGCGTTGGTGGCAATACCCAGTAAGTGCTGATATTAACAGGCACGGCCTCATCGCGTCGCGGCTTTATTGATAATAGTAGGGATATCGCTGTATTCGACTCATCACTAGAAACTGCTTTGGTCGGCATCTTCAACACCAACATATCCTCTGACTATCCAACGACCATCACCATCGGCCCCGCATATTTCGAGTCCTACACCACATTGCCAGGCATCCAATTCGTCCATGGCTTCAATTTAGGCGGAAACTCCAGCCGCGCTCGTGCGGGCACCCTGGCATCCGTCTCCTACGCTTGTAAAGCAATAGGCAACAGCCTCCTGTACTGGGAGTATGGAAACGAGCCCGACCTCTTCCAAGTCTCGGGTTATCGCAACACCAGTTATGACGAGACAGACTACGTGGATCAGTGGTTGAACGGTACGCGCGCGTTCCACCAGGAGTTGCAGCAAGCATGTCCCGATATGGCGACGCCGGAGAGATTCAAATTCCTCGCACCGTCGCTAGCGGGCGCGGCGAGGTCTGCATTCAATACCCTTGATCCACTGGATATCTGGCAAGCGGGTCTGAATGCTGATCGGAGTATTGGGCTCGTGTCCTCGCATAATTATATGGGTGTTTCGACTGCGCTAGGCATTACGCTGCAGGGCACGCTGATGAACCATAGCAATGTCATTGCGAATGTGGACAAGCAGGTCAATGAGTCGCGTCGGATATCAGGTCTGTCCGACGAGTTGAATCCAAATGTTCCGTTCATACTGGGCGAGCATAACAGTCTGGCTCGTCAGGGAAGACCGGGGCTTTCGAATTCGTTTGGGGCCGCACTTTGGGGGTTGGATTATAATCTGTATATTGCGTCGCAGAATATTAGCAGATCGCATATGCATATGGGCACCAATTATCGGTACGTCAAGGTTTCCGCAAGAGAAGCGTTGAAGAACTCACCAGATGATAGATATCAAGCCTGGCAGCCCATCGAGACAAACAAGACAGTCAAAGGCACCAAGCCACCATACTACGGCAACGCAGCTGTAGCTGCCTTCATGTCCCATTCGAATTCGACCACTATTCAGGTCACTCATCTAGACCAACACAGCGAGGTCGATACCTCATATGCTGCCCACATTGACGGCGTATTGAGTCGCATCGCACTTCTAAATCTTCGGACGTACAATACCTCAGACTGGAACAGCAACTTTACCAGTAATTATACACGGACTGTTGCCACGTATGACGTAGTGTTGCCGAGTAGCTGCAGTGGAACGGCGGACGTAAAGAGGTTGTTGGCCAACGGGAGTGACGCCATTACGGGCATCACATGGGATGGCTACAGTTATAACTATGAGTTGGACAACGGTGCACCGGTGTTATTGAGCAACGTGACGAGAGGAGAGACGGTGACGGTAGGTCAGAATGGGTGGATACAGGTCCAGGTGACCGATAGTAGTGCTGCGATTGTCGAAGTCAGCTGTTGACGAGCTCGCAAAGAGGTCTTTAGAGATGCCTCACTCGATATCAATCGAGGTTCTTGCAAACATGCATCAAAGAACCGATTGGTCCACCGTGAGAAGCAGAGAATCGTCCTCGTGTCCACACTCGATGTGACAGATGCTCTTGAAATCGGTGTTGATGGTATGGACCAAGCACAGCTCAGGTACCTATAATATTAGTGATCCCCTGATGATGTCCTGTTTCCGAGTTGTACGGAACGTCATCCATTGGAGTGCAGCTTGATCAACTCGTGGAGATCTCTCAGCGAGTCTGTCGGCATGGCCAACATGTATCGGCACTTCGTATTACCCTCGTGTGCGAATTTAATCAGCTTCCGAGCGAGCCAATGCAATTCAGCTCCATACTTGGTGAAGCCAACGAAGTGGGCCTGTTCCAAGCCTTGTCTTGCATGCGCAGCATCCCAGAGCTCTTTCCAGCGGTCCGTCGCCCGGAGAAGGGGTTGGTAGAGTGAGGACAGTAATAGGCTAGTGCGCGACACGAAGATCACGGAGTGGAGGGCTGGACAGTGTCAGTCGAGGAGTCACCCCGACAGGATCATTCAACCTGGAGTACTCACCAAAGATAGCCACGAGAAGGTGCTTTGGTTCAGCCGGAGAGCAGTCTGGCAGCTTACATCCATGCGAATCTTCATGCAGCAGCGATGAGACTAAGTCCTTCACACTCTGTGACTGGGCTTCAAACCTAGATATGATTGCATCCTGTTCCGCGAACTCTGACGCCGTCGAAGCTTCGAATAACGCAGTGGCACATGGCATATCCCCAGTCATTTCGGCTACGGTCATCAATGGAGGGCTATTGAAGAACACGGTGTTCATACAGTCGAGGACGTAAACATATGTCACCAATCTGAGCAAGTCAGACACCTTGCCTGACTACGCCAGGATTGGGACGCAGCATACCTGATTTTCATCTCCTCACTAACAAAATCATTCCAGTCGACAACGTCTGTGCTTCTCGTACGTCTTCCACCTGTGAGAGCCATAGATCTCAGAGATGCAACTAGGACAGGATGCCTCTTTACTCGAAGTCTATAGCGAACGGCCGGGTTGTTGAAACAGCTCTGCAATGACACTATAAGGAGCGCAGCCTGAATCGTGCTAACGCCGTGGGATTCGTCCTGGTCAGAACCAATGACTTCTTGTTCTAAGTGCCTGAAGATGTATTCTTCCCCAATGGCGTAGAATTGGCGAGCAGAGATGGCATCATCTTGAGGAATGCACCCGAAAGAACCGCTGAGGAACATGGCAAGCAACAAAGGTGTTGGAACACTCAGAGCATCGAACGTTGGTCTGTGTAGGAATGGAAAATGCGGGTGAGTGTAGGTGAAGTATGCTGAGACATACTTCGAGAGATTGGGTCCTGTGAATATGTTTTTCGCTAGATCCAGAGGAAAGGAGTGCTGTGACGGTTTAGACAATTCAGATCCCATCTTGTATCGCGCATGTAGATTGCAGATGAGTTCCTCGGCTCGGTTTTGGAGCGCAAGCATGTAGTTCGGTGATATCTCCGGTGATACTAAATCATCGGCGGTTTGGGTAGAGTTAGTGGCGATTTCAGAAAAAATGCCAGTGAACAGGCTTTCAAAGACACCTTCAAGATTGTAGCTGGATGCTATGGGGCCATTGCTGGTTCCGGCAAAGTCCGTAAAGGCTTCTGCATGCGCTCCGACGGCGGCGAATGCATCGGTAGTGGCTTCCAGCGAAGGGTCAGTGTAGCTCATCAGGAAAGGTGCTGCTCCGTGGCTGAAACCCGCATGGCTCTCATCAGGGAGGTGCGAAGTACTAGAAACCATAGGCAAGCGCTCTGTGTCTGCTCTACTACTGCCATTCATGCGCAAGTAGGAGCATTCGGTACGAGCGAGGGAGCAACGCTCACAAGGGTGTTCGCTGTCGCATTGAGATTTCTTAGCCCGGCAAGTATCGCATGCTTGTACCAGTCTTCCTCGTTTCCTGGCAGGTATCTGGTGGATGTCTGTCTTATCTGGGCACGTCTGGAAATGTCGCCGCATGGTATCACTACACTTGTTATTCGATGCCAGATCATTGTCCATACAAGACTACCTACAGACGCAAAAAACCGCGCTTGCAGCCTGGACAGCTATATTGCCGATTACGGGTATCTGGCTATCTTAGCTATCCCGAGTTGCGAGTTCTGAGTTCACTCTAACATACGGGTGGACTCATGGCGGCGTAAATGGCTACTGGTCGGGAAGACTCTATGGCAGGTAGAGCATTGATGCTTGATGGTAGCGCCATCCTTTCCAGATGGATCTGGCATGCTGATGAAACGGAGTGGAGGATAGAGGTGGCGTGTATGTGGGTTTTTGCCGATGCGGGTTTTTCCCGCCGGCGCTTTTCCCCACTAGGACGACACGTGATCTAAGATCCACCACGAAAGGCCTACCCAGGGATGCAAGTGGTCTTGAACTTTGTGTCTCTTCCTAGAACCGTCAGTTACTCCTCGATGTTCAACTTGCAAGGTGCCTCGAGACATCGCTTCCGCCGTGGTAATATCTCACTTCCCTACCCGTTTAAGAACATCCACTGACCTTGGGGTTTGATGCAGTACTCAGCTCTTCAGTTTCAGTGATCCCTACTTCAACAAAAGCTTTGGCTCTGTCGCTATCGAGAGCCGAAAGTACTGTGAGCAGGCCTCGAAGACCAGAACGTCCTTCACCTTCAAAGCCATCGAATCATGACCTTCCCTCCACTATCCGCCGGAACACAAGTGTGGTGGAGCATGTTTTGTACGAGCTGCTAAGAGCCAATAGGAAGGAGTCCGACTGACGGGTAGGCAGAACAACAACAGACAAACTTGTGAACTGGGCCCGTCAATCCTCGCTATGGCCGCTCAGTTTCGGTTTGGCATGCTGCGCAATCGAGATGATGCACCTCTCCATGCCACGATACGATCAAGACCGGCTAGGCATTATCTTTCGCGCCTCACCCCGTCAGGCCGATGTCATGGTTGTCGCCGGAACAGTGACGAACAAGATTAGTCCGGCAGTGCGCCTATGCTACGACCAGATGCCTGACCCGAAGTGGGTGATCAGTATGGGAAGTTGTGCCAACGGAGGCGGATACTACCACTATAGCTATAGTGTATTGAGGGGCGTGGACAGGATCATTCCTGTGGACATATACGTGCCAGGGTGTCCGCCTACAGCTGAGGCGTTGATGTATGGAATATTCCAGTTGCAGAAGAAAATGAAAAGGACGAAGGTTACGCGGATGTGGTACCGTAAATAGCTGGTAAATGTAGACGCTCCATGATGTATCAAATTGCTGAGACAACGAGATAGAACACGGTCATTGTGAGATGCAATCCTCGAGCTCAACATTGCGGCAGGTCATTTTGAGTGTTTTCGAGCACTCTTGACTTGCTTTGGAACTTTGCTGGCGCTGATGTGATCCACGTCATCGTATTGCCATCGTAGGTAAAGTTGGCGCGCGATGGAGTATCAAAGCTGATCGTAAGTTGAAAAAGAAGAGAGTCTTGCAAAGTTAGCAGCCCATGTTTCAGCGGCTGTATCTTGAGTTGGCTGACGGCCCTAGCAATATAGATTGAAGTTCACAGAATACACGAAAGCCGGTTGTCTATCGCTCGTAACAATGGTTGCTGAAGTTATAGCACGGAGATATGCGAAAGGTTCACTCGCACGAGTGCGTGCAGAGGCCATTCCGTTGACAGTCTGGTACCAGGCAAAATTCGAAATTCTGGGCGGTGGCCGGAGAGCCATAGGAGAATGTGACTCTTTCTTGAAGATGAAAGACTTATTGGATCTCAAATAGATGCATATCGAGTCCCATCTTCGACCTTGAATGAGTCGGCGTCGAGGTTGCCGAAGGAATGACGCGGAAGATGATCTGGCCTTAGCGTGCTGGACGCCTGAAGCTATTCCCTTCTTCCCTTCGGTCCATTACTTAGAGGCGTTGACACCCCAAGAGATGTTGACTTGCATTCGCAGGATTAGAGTCCTAGGACCTGACTTTTACACACAACAAACGCGTCCAATTCGATCGCCAGCCCATACGACCGTCACTCACCACTCGCTAGCAGCTCGCCGCCTCATAAATCGCATCATGAATCCCGATATCAGCCGCATCATCTCTTTTTGGTTCGACCGTCCTCCCATGGAATGGATTGTCGCACCCGAAGGCCTGGACGCGGAACTGAAAGCGCAATTCAGCGATCTGGTCGGCAAAGCACGTGCCAACGAACTGGATGACTGGGCCACCAGTGCAGACGGCAGTCTCGCCTTGGTCGTGTTGCTAGACCAGTTTTCGCAGAACATTTATCGCGACTCGCCAGACGCTTTCACCGCTGATGAGAAGGCGTGGGAGACCGCTACTAGAGCTATCGCACAAGGGCTCGATAAAGCAGTCACTGTTATTCAGGCGTCAGCCTTCTACATGCCGTTGATGCAAAAGGAGAGTTTGATATCAGTAATTGCGGCGCGTGGACTGTTCGAGACGCTTAAAGCGAGGTGTGAGAGCGAAGAAGAGCACAAGTGGGTGGGTCTCGGGGCAATGGCGGCTGGTGGGCATACGGAACAGCTGCTGAAATTCGGGAGGTATCCGACAAGGAACAAGCTCCTAGGTAGGATGAACACAGAAGCGGAAGAGAAGTACCTGAAAGATCACATAGTGAAAAGAGTCGCAGAGATGAAAAGGAATATGGAGTAGTGAGGGAGAGTCGCTGGCCACTTGACTACTTTCTGAGCGCTGAACCCGAAAACAAATTCATCAATCGATCTTGCTGCGCCTGGCTAAGCGACGAGTACTCATCAAGCCGGTGCTTTTGGAACCCTCGCGTCTCCCAGTCTTCGAATTCCGCAACTCCAATTCTGTGGCACGGAATCTGAAGATCCTTGGAAACTCGATCCTTTGCTGCTTCGTTTACGAAGTACGGAACATCTGCTCTGGACGGCACCCCGAAGAAGATCTGATGCATTCGCTCCGTGTCTCGGATGGATTTATCGAACCCATCATTGTATTTCTTCGTTCCCATCCTTCGTTTGACTGTTTGGACGGAGACCGGCTTCATCCAATCAGCGACCTTCTCGAAGTCCAACTCAAACCCCGCCTTGTCGTACGTAGGAGATCCATTAGGACCTTTGTCATAACACACATGGAGTTCGTGAAACATATGGCCTTCGTGTTGCTTCACAAAATCGGTGTATTCCTTTTCCTTCTCCCATGCAGACTTACGGACCTTGTGACCAGGCTCGCCCCTGAAAGGTTTGATGTCTGGCTCACAAGAGCAGCTTTGTTTAACAGGACCTACGCGTCCCGGTGTGCGCGGGTGCTGCTCTTCGGCTGGCTGAGGCGTCTGTGGTCGCTGATTCTCCTTGTCTGCTGTCGTGCTTGAAGCGTTCCTTGGAGAATCCAGCCTGGATTTCTTGTGATTGCCTCCATCTTTTGCTGCGGCTTGTTGGGCTTTTCTTTTCTGTGGCCCGCACTTGCTTGAGGTAGCCTTCTTGCCATCAGTCTGCTTGCCTCGGCGGGTTTCCACCATGGTTGAATATGATATACGATGATGATTGATGTCTGAAGGCAATTTCGACTAGAATTGATGGTAGCTGGGGTGCTGGGCTGTGTTGACGCGCACAACTGAAACGCGTTTCCGCTAGTGCCAAGGAAATGACGTCATCGTCAACAACGATATCAACACGTGAACCTGCCCACACAACAACCACCCCGAAACAAGAACTGAGCGCAAACCTCGCATATTGAAGCTTCTCACACACCTAGTGAGACCACAGTATCGGCGACCCTTTTAACCCTATGAGCCTCCATCCATGTCTTGGCTGGCGTAGTAAACAACACTCCAAAGGATAACCATCGGAATTGGGTGCGGTTCGGCTTGAGCGACCAAGCCACGCATCAACTGGAAAACAAGCTTCACAACGCCAAGATCGTCGCCGCCGGCAATGTCAGCTTGTTCGCAAGCCTCAATGTCATCGACCAGGTGGCTCGTGAGAGGGCTGCAGACGACGTCGCTGTAAGTCCAGACCCTATCCCCTTCCAGAGTACGCTTCAGCTCTTATTCAGTAACTAACATCAGACTGAAGGCTATTCAAGCTGCCAGTGATGCTATGAAAATACACCCTCAAGAAGTGTCTCTGCTGGGTGGTGCCGCCGCAATTCGCGACATGGCCATTGAGCATTGGAAAAGGCATGGGATCATCGGAGGTGGCCCAGCAAGGCTAGATGAAGCAGTAAGACGCCGCACCGCCGAGTTGGAAGCAGCGATCTCGCCTTTGATCCTCCAGTACCAGGATGTGGCCCGATTCGACGAACGTGTCACCAGTCCAATACTGGCGAGAGGCGCAGCCTACATACTTGCCTTCCAGGGCGCATTCGCCACACCGCTCATGGACGAAGAAACTGACCAGGCGTTATTTCTGTTCGCAGTCACTTTCACGGGCTTTACCGGGTTCTACTCCGCCGTATACCCGTTTGGAGAGGACCCCCAAACGTTTGCATTACGCTACCACGAGGCCCCGGACAACCTAGGCAGCCCATTCCGCGAAATGAAACCAATTTTCACACTTCGGAGTCTCCAAGATCTAGCAGAGACGCATCCGGTGGCTTCCCTAAACGTCACACAGGCGTTTGTGACACCAGCCGCGGCTCCACAGACAGGGTTCTCGGGAGGACGGATGGACCCAGTCGAGTAGACGACGGCGAATCTGATGCCGATTTCACACCCAATCGTGAAAACACAGTGGTAGGAGGTCATTGCGACGATCAGCATTGCGGCGGGAATTCCGAGACCCAATCCCCCAACGTTCATCACGGCACCCCCCGCCTTCAGTAGGCTCACCGGAGATAACTTCTGGGACGGGCTCTCGACCCGCTATGATGCGTTAGTCGGTCACATCTGTGTCGGAGACGCGACTGGGCTCAATGCCATCACGATCAAGACGGCGCAAGTTGTCTATGACCTCATAGCCAGGGACATCCGCGCGCAGAGAGTCCTGACGGCCTTCGACACCGCATATGCAAACGGTCAACTAGCGACCACCGAAGCCAACGCCGTCGGCCTGAGCACCGGCGTAGTGACATACTTGTTATCTGCTGTCCCCAAGTTCCGCAAGGAGCTGCAAACGCGAGATATGAAGCGCCGACAGAGAGAATGGGAGCACGATCCCGAGAACCAGATCGAGCAGGTGGATGAAACGGAGCGACGAGCGCCGTTGCCGAAGGACGCGGTCCGACGTGTGGGTCTTCGCGGTCAAAGACTGGGTTAGCGAGTAGAGAGAGTTGATGATGACAAAGGATTGCGGAAGGTAGTGGATGGTGAACGAGGTGCCATAGATGGGAAATTCGCCGTAATGGGTTCGAACAGGGCACTTTGAAATTTTTTTGTGTGTAATACATAGTCGATGTGCTCAACAACACGACCATAGACGACGTTTTGAAGCAGACCTCGCCATAAATTTGATGGCTTCGACTCCACTAACTTTTGTACACTTTTCCGGCGAAACCTTTGCGTGGCAGGACTTGATGTAGACAGACGCGAGTATCGACACGTTACTTAGCTGGTACGTGATCGTAGTGGCCGACATTCTTAAAAATCTGAAACCTTTATTGCCAGATCCCGCACGTGCAGGTGTTCCACATGGTCAATAGGAGTATAAGAAGTATTTCTGCCTACTTACGAACAATGGCAACATGAGCTGGCATCTCGAAAGTAACACTACGTCCCTCCCCCTCACTAAGCCCTTCGTAGCCCTCCAGCCATTCCACCATAAACTTTACAGTCTCATCCCACTGCCTCTCGTCTTCCAGTGTCCATCCACCAACGGGAGCACCAACGAAACTCCAGACAGCATTAGCCCACCACTTTAGATCGGCTACTTCGAGCACAGCGTACGTTCTTTCAATCACAATGCTTCTTCCATCAAAGCCAGCATCCTCCATCACGCGTTGCAAGTCCTCATCATCGAAGCCTCCACGCTCGATAAACAGCGGAAGCTCTGTCGCATCCGGGCTAAAGCGATTATGCGCCGCAGTGACCACTTGAACTGGGAGAGGTTTGTCCCAGATACTCATCACCGCGACGCCACCCTTTCTTAAGGTTCTGAAGACCTCTCTCGCTGCTTCGACGTCTTTCTCCATGACCATGATGCCCATATTTGTGAACGAGTGCGTGAACCTTCCATCCTCAAACGTTAGAGCCTCCGAAGACATGACTTCAGCTTTGACCTTCGCCCAACCCTTCTCTCGAGCTTTCTGGTTGACTCGTTCGATCATCTGTGGCACGATATCGGTTGCGATGACGGTGCTATCGAGTGCGTTTGGGGAAGTAGCCATGATGGCATCGGTCATCGCTTCTGCGCCGCAAGCATTGTCGTGAATGACGGACCCAGCTTCGATCGGCGGTATGAAGTCTAGAAGGCGCTTGGCGACTTGCTCGGTGCTATCACCAGCCAGCTGCGTGAAGAACGCGGGGTCGGGTGGCAGACACCTTTTTGGTGTGAAGGATGGCATGTTGAATATCGAAGTAGACTCGCTAGTGTTTGGTTCAGGTGGCTTTTAGTTCTGTTCTGGAAGGAGCGTGAAGTGTGGGATATCGGTAGACAACAGGTACGTGCCGAAAACCAGATGAGATTGGGGGGGGGGGGGGCTGCTGTGCCGCACCCAACGCGCGATTACGCCCTGGAAGAAGGGCACAGGCTCTGCAGGGAAGTACGTTGTCGAGGCTTCTCGGAAAACTTTCGAATCAAGTCGTCGCAATCTGCTGGGTCTTGTGGAAAGACTTGGCTGGACGGGAACAACGTAGCACGTGCCATCCAATCATCCTTCTGGGATGTATCCCGGTATCTTTTCGCAGTTGTCTCGCAGGTCATAAAGCGCACTAGCGAGGTTAGCAGAGGACTTCCTCCCTCCTCCATCTGGTCCCTCAACTACCAGTAGATCCTGCTGAATGATGTCAAGAAAGGCTTGGAAGAATGGAGTGCAAGTGGGACGACTTCGAAGATCTTTAATAGACTAGAAACACTAAGTCAGTTGTTTATCAGGCCTCAGATCTCGACTGAACACCTACCTGGAGTACGGCATCCTTCACTCTTGCCGTCTTGCCGGACGGAAGTCTGTCGATGGTGAAGAATGTATCTTTTTGCATCTCAGGATACTCGAGCCAACGAGGGTCGGGCTCTTGACGTTTCGCTGCGAACTTCTCTAGGAGCTCACGGCCACCCATAAACCAGGTGATGAACTCTAAGTATACGCAGCCAAGAGTCCAGATATCGTAGGATGATCGAAGCATGCGAACATCATCGAGATCCCATTCGGGCGCTTGATACGTCGCTGAGTTCGGTATAGGCCCACGATCCTCACACGACACGGAATTCCGAGTGCTGAAATGAACGCTCCCGAAGTCAGCTATCTTGAGAATTCCGAGGCTGCCTTTGGCTCCGGGAAACCATAGGATGTTGTTTGGCTTGATATCGCCGTGACGACCAAAAAGTCTTAACGGGTTACCGTCCGTGACTGGTCCCGCCCCTCTGGCCCCCATACGCGCAAAGGAACTCGGGTGCAGCAATGTCTTTGAAAGCGTGTCGTATCGATGTATTCTCGTCAAAGCATCGGCAAGACCATGACACTGTGTGGCTAGCCAAAGTGAGGTTTCCTTGTCCTGTGGCGGCAACGGTTTGGAAGTCTTCCAATAGCCGAGAAGATCTGCGCCCGCCCAGGGAAAAATGAGGAAGTACCTCTCCGCTTGCTCGTAGGACGAGAGGAGGGTGATGAGGTGATCATGCGCATGCCCGCATCTAGTGAGTCTTTTGAGCGTCTCGACCTCGAGCTTGAAATCTTCCTTTCTTGAAACGAAATCTTGTTTATTCGAGTAGAGTTCCTTGACCGCGAACACATCCTTGAGCTCGTCCTCATCCGAAGTTTGAAAGTTATGGTGGCTTGGGTGAATCTTAACTTTGTAGACCTGGCCGTTGCCACTGCGATGTGCTTCTTTCTCCCATGATACGAATGGCAAGACTGTATCTTGGCTGAAGAAACGGTGACAGTCCTTCTTGTCTTCTATTTCTGTAAAGACTGGAGCCAGCATTGTCCACTGGAGCCGTGCAAAGCTTGCAATGTTTCCCTCAGTCCAATCTTTAAAGCACTTGAGAGGCTGTCCATCTACAGGGCCCCTCTTTCGCAGTATAGTGTAGGGCTTTGCACCTAAGGGATTATGCTCTGTCACAAGAGGAAGGTCGCCGTCGTGAAGATCTTCTTTGATGAAGGACGCGATATTGAATGGCCGTTCGATAAGGACCAGGAGTGCAAAGATCTTACGAAACGAGTAAGAATCGTCGTCTCCGCAGACAACCTTTGCATGAAGGGGCTTCCATTTCTGCACAAACTTTCGCATGTGTGTTTTACACCTTGAGAGTTCTGCTTGTACAGCTTGCTGAGTGACGATTTCGTTAACCTGGCCTAGTGGTAGGAATTGAGGTCTCTGATGTCTATCTTGTGAGTTTCTGATCAATGCTTGCCGAAGTTGGTCCTGCAATCGTCCTTTGGAGCCATCGTAACTTTGCAGCCTTCCTCGATTCCTGGGCTTGTGAACAGGGGTCAACTCAGTGTCTTCGCCCAAGCAGGACTTTGCCCACGTAATGCTAGACGATGGCTTTGTCAGGCCAGAAACATTGTGCAAAGTAAGCTTGGCATCCACGACAGGCTCGGACGGACTGGGCTTCTGCAGGAGAACGGTGAGAATCGGCTGGCGGACCGTTGGACGTTTCAATGCTGTTGGCGTCCTCTTCTTAGGCGCAGAATGAGTCTTCCATTGCTTCTTACGCTGATTAGCAAGGCACTTGTTGCTGTCAAGAAGTCGAAGTGGAGAGCCATGATCTGATTCTATGAGCTTGCCGTGAACGTCATCACCTATATCGAATTAGCAAGGGCAAAATTGATCTCGCCTAAGTGGTTTGGGTACCTCGACGCGATAAGCGCTGGAGAGTGTCAGCCGTAGCCATTCTACACTGCCCAGCAATGCTGCAAGTTGCTGCGTTGCGGGCCAACTTGGCAGGCTGTAGGCGCCCAACTCGAGATGCCTTGTGGTAGAAGGATACAGGCCAAGTGACGAATGTCTAAAACAAGTCTTGACCGGTTGTGAAGGTGTTACCATGTGGTATCAGGCATCAGGTATCATCACACAGTGTAAGCGCAGGCAGCGGCCATATCCGGAGCCTGACAGCAATAAGTATGTTGTCGGATAAGCTCCGTGAACCAATTGGCATGGCACTTGTGCAAGGATGTATAGGCAGCTGACGGGGGCTTGCGCATGGCGTCCGGTCAAGAAGGCTCAGGTAGGGGCAGTGAGTGGACGACAAGACATCACGTGTTAGCCCCCAAATATCGGGAGGCGAGACCTCCTCAGCTTTCGTCCTTTGCGAGCTATTGTCTGCTGCCTAGCGTCCACAGTGCCGGGAGCTTGGTGGTTGTAGGCGCTTCGCACTAGCTTTCGTCCCTCGAGATCTAGCCCGTCAGCCTTTTGCAAGCTACCAGATGAGCACAGGGCTCTGCTGATCATACCTTAACTCTGTCTCGAGAACGGGGCGGAGTAGAGTATAGGTCCACGGGGTGCAACTCGGTGGCTCAAGGTAATGCAGGGGCCAGCGCTGATCGTCCACATAAGGTGTGGCTCATGCCGGCTCTCGAATTGTTTCTTTACCATTCTCTCCTACTTCAAACTATTACAGACACTACTTCTATCAACCATCTTGAAGGAGTTCCTCAGTGGGGTGTTCCAACAGCCCTTTGATCAACAACCTACACCTAGGTATGCCGAACCCTGGAAGTCCATTCTGCGTTCCCGTGGGAGAAGTAGACCCAATCAAGCTGGTACAAACACTGCGCCAGGAATATGGACCGGGGATGTTCAGATTACACGTCAGTGCAACCTATTGCAAAGGGGAAGGCTGTTACTCATAAAACCCCACCACAGATGATGCACAATGTCTGGAACATCGAAGCGCCTGCTCCACAGCTCGAGGTACAGCGCCTGGTGGAAAGACTGGGTACAGCGACGCAGCAGTGACTGTCGTGATTGTTGAGGAACGGATGCGTGGAAGCGCGAACATGTTGCGCAGGAGAGACCCGGGACGGCACGAGAGGTGGGGGAAGGCCGGAAGGAGGCTAGCTCGGGGGCTTAGCGGCACTTCGAGACTGCATCTCGTCAATGGCACCACCCTTCATGCACCCATCACTCCTGCTCCACCACTCAGTGCTTTCCAATGCCAGCCTCTCTGCAGCTTTATCAAGCGAGATGTTCTTTTCCCTGTTTTCGTGCAGCGCAGCATATGCAGCCAGAAGCGTTCGTCACGAGGCTAACCAATCTTCATCGAGCTTGGCGAACACCACTTGATGTTACAACTGACCGGTCAATACTGAGTGTATTGACAATGGAGGGGTCTGCGGCGGCCTGAGTGAGGCTCTGCTTTGCAGGCAGAGATAAGGAGCGCCTGTTTGCATGTATGCGCGCCTAGCCATGACGCTTCCACAGTAGCCTCGTCCGGGCTCTCCATCCACGCCTGCCGCCTTCAAATCCTCCATCCGAAATATCACCAAAATAGACCATGGCGGAGGAGATCTCCGATCTCTTCCAAGAGCGCAGAGTGAAGAGCAAGTTCGACAAGACGCAAAATGATTTCATCCCTCAAGGCGTCCTAGAACATGTTGTCACAGAGGCCTCCATAATGGAAGCTATAGAAGTCCCTTCGGGGCCGTTGGTTCAATTCGTGGTGAGCCGCGCACCCAAAAGCTTTGCAATCATGGTGTTTGCATTCGGCGACTCTCGCGCGGAATGGCTACGAGATGCACTGCTCCTATTCAAGGATTGCGGATTCGACGACTCTTGCCTACCAGCAGAAGACCCTGCCGATTCCGAGCCAGAAGTTGTAAGAAGTACGCTTACAACTGGAAAAGCTCGAAAGTCATTCGAGGATGTGCAGGAGTTGGACCAATTGCGCAATAAATCCAGCAAGATCTGTTGGCGACCTAGGAAAATTACTCAATTCTGTGAAAACCAGTGGAAGTTCTTAGCGCCTGTGTTCTCTACTCGGAAGCACAACTACGATGTTCGCTCTATGGCCATACTCCCGTTCATATCCAAATATTTCGAAGTCGGTCAAGGATCTTTTGGCCGGGTCTACAAATATGAGATACATCCTGACCACATCACCGATCCGCTGAGACCGGTAAGAACACCAAAGAGTCACGATCATGACGCTAATCGTTATTTAGGAGGAACCTTGTCCGACGGTCTTTGCTGTCAAAGAGATCCTGCCCAGCGATAAAGAGGATCGCAGAAAGGTGGCTGTGCATTGGATGAGCGAGGCGAATGCCCTAGCGAAGATGAACGAGCTGAACCAGAATCACATCGTTCGTTTCATCACTGCTTTTCGCCGTTATGACAAGCATGAGGAAGAGCACTACCTCATGTTCGAATGGGCCGATGGCGGAAATCTTCAGAATCTATGGAAGGAGATGACCCAACCGAACTTGACACCCTCGCTAGTCAAAGCCGTTCTCGGCCAATTGCGTGGGCTGGCGAGAGCGCTAAACGCGGCTCATTATCCAACGAACGTGGGTGGCGGCGTCTGTCGGCACGGAGACCTGAAGCCTGCAAACATCCTATGGTTCCGCGGAGGCGGGGAAATCGGCACACTGAAGATAGGTGATTGGGGAGAGGCCAAAATCCAGAACCAATTCACAGAGTTGCGGCCAAACAGAACAACAGCCCAATATGGGACAGTACGTTACGAGGCACCCGAAGCTAGGACAGGATTGGACCCAGCTTTCATCGGCCAGCCAAGAATGCGGAGATCCCGTCTCTATGACATTTGGGCAATGGGCTGCATAACGTTAGAGTTCCTCATTTGGATCATGTATGGCACGGAGGCCCTGAACGAGTTCAACCGAAGATTCGAAAATTCGTCATTCTATGAATGGAAAACAGAACACGGACAAAGAGTGACCAAGGTACATGAGATCGCGATTCAGTACATGGATCGCCTGGCGCTTGATCCTGTCTGCCAGGTCGGGACCACCGCTCTTGGGGATCTACTCGAAATTGTCAGAACTGGACTACTTGTTGTTGCACTGCCACAAAGGCTAGGGCGGGATGTAAATTCCGAACGCTTTGGATTGAGTACGGAAAAATCCCGGGTGGCCCTTTCGTCCGCTCAAGCAACCGAAGAGCCTCTCGTTAAGTCCGATGAAGCTGCGCCGCTAGTGCGTACGAGCTCTGAGCCGGCAGAACAACACGGTATCGAGATTAACATCGTGCCTGCTGCATCTGAAGACACCAACACTCTGCAGGAGGCAGAACCCGTGCAACGGGGGCCTGTGGGTAAGAATGTGACCACTCGTCTCTTAGCCAGTGAGCTAGTGCAAAGATTGGAAAATATACTGCCTGCAGATGACGGAGACGAAGGCGAATCACAAGACGATGATGGAAAGCTTTTCGTAGACGATGATGATAGCTACTGGCTCCCAGATGAGCCACGGCTTCCTCGCACAATTCTTCCCCACAGACCGATGCCCCTTCGTCCTGCAAATCACAGCGAGTATCAAACAGACGCCACGGCACCAACCTCGTCACGACCAATATCTCAAGATAATTCGCAAGCAGCTGGTGGATTGCCAGTCCCCAAACGTCAGAGTGTACGCACTCCCCAGGCTGGAAATCTTCCACCGTTTGCTTAGACGCGCTAACGCTCACAATCTGTGCACAGGTGGTAAGTTTTGCGTCGCCCCCGGATAGATGAGAACACTAACATGTTCCCCGTCAATTGCAGGATGTAAGTTCATCTTGTTAACGTACAATCGCAGCTAACATGAATTAGTACGTAAGTCTTCCCCTGATGGCGATATCAATAGATGCTGACCGCGGCTTACCGTGCACCTACAGGCGGTAAGTGATCCTGAGCTAAGTTCGTCACTGGCATGCTAAGATGTTGGCAGCATGTGAGTAGAACTCCACAAATCTGAAATTGATCGATTCGTTGACTAAGATCTCAACTTCAACAACAGCCTGTAAGAGACTTTTGTGGTGAAGTTTACGAACGTTCCCTGCTAAAACCCATCTGCAGAACGTACGTTTTCGGAAGCATACATCGTATAATCTCTGACGAATTCACCCAGCTCGACGATGAATGGGACTACATAATCGACAATAGATTTGCACGCACTCTAATGTCCGCGGTGAAAACCAACGACCTCTCTTACGGTCGTCCAACGCATCTATCCTCCAAGCTGTGTAGCGAATGCCGTATTCTTCTTGATGGACTTTCTCGGCCAGCGTATAGCATTGTCTATAAAGTGCCTCAACTGGAGTACAGAGCGACTTCTCAAATCTGCGATTTATGCGTTACTCTGTGGCGAACTTGTAGACGCTTCAACGGCAGATCATATCCTACAGCACAGTTCGACAAAAGAGGCTCATTTGTTACGATCAATGGTAGAGGGTACCCGGCCTTGGCCATAGTGCAAACGACAGGCAAGTCCACAACATTCCTTGTACTTGAACATGTATGTGCCTAGAGACACCCCCTCATATCGCTCGTTGAGCATCACACAGCTCTGGACCTGGAGATCCACTATGTACTAACATAAACTAGATGAGGTTACGATGTCTGCAAAGGATATTCAGATAGCATCTCCTTGGCTGCTTGAGGCTGGAAGTGCTACCTATTACGAAACCTTGCGGCAGTGGCTTCGCCAATGCGACGAGGAACACAGCCAAGGTTGCTGCGGATCCTCTAAGAAGCGGGGTTTCCAGGTGAGGCTGTCACCACAACGGTTACCTACAAGACTCATAGAAGTCGGCGCCACTGATGATAAAGAAGTACGCCTTCGCGAGATGGAGGCAAACGATATCGGGCAATGGATCGCCTTGTCCCATCAGTGGGGTCTCGCTCCTCATTTCTCAACCACTCGACTCAATTTAGAAGATCATCTTAAGGGCATCAAGGTTGAAAATCTACCAGCCACCTTTAGAGACGCGGTCAGTGTCACTAGAGCTCTTCACTGCCGCTATTTGTGGATTGATTCCATCTGTATCATCCAAGGTCCTGATGGCGACTTCAACGAAGAAGCGCGTCGCATGGAAGAGGTCTACAGTGGCGCTCACTGCGTCCTCGCTGCTAGTTGTGCCACCAGCCATCTCTCGGGTTTTCTCAAACCACGGCACGAGAGGAACTACACTGGACTTCTTCGAGAACGGGAGACGCCCTTGTACGTTTGCGACATGATTGACGACTTTCAAAGTCATGTACTGAATGGAGGTCTGAATTCTCGTGGCTGGGTGATGCAAGAACACGCGCTCGCTCGGAGGACCATTTTCTTCACTGAGTATCAAACCTATTGGGAATGTGGTGAAGGCGTGCGATGCGAAACGATGACGAAGATGAAGAAGTGAGTGCTTCTGACTTCCACCAGTGCTCGTTTCCAGGCTGATGTCAACAATCATAGCAATCTAGCCGCGTTTCAAGGGGACCCGAACTTTCCTCAAATCCTCATCGACGCTCCACAAGGCGAGAGGATTGTCAGACTGCAGGAGCTGTACCGAACATATTCCCGGCTCGGGCTGTCGAATAATTTCGATCGCCCAATGGCCATTGACGGTCTGCAGCGGCGCTTACTACGTACACTCAATGCAAAGGGTGGGTACGGCGTCTTCGACGAAGGTGAGTCGAAAGGTCTTCTCCGAAGGAGCCTACTCTGGTGCCGCGGTGCAGGTACGGCCTCCTTAGGGCGCATTAGATTCCCTATCGGCACTGCAATCTCGCAAGTTCCTTCGTGGTCCTGGATGGCCTATACAGGCGCCATTGACTATCTGAGTGTGGGCTTCGGCCAGCTTGACTGGGAGGATGTCAGGTCTCCGTGGTCTGCCGATCCCAACGCCGCCATTCGCACGGACCTCGTCGACGGCAAGCCTAGTCTTACTGCCGTAGCCTACGGTTACGATGCAGTCACCAGTTTCGATGGCGAGCGATTGCTTCGTATCTTGGATACTCCCGGTGGTTCTAGGCAGGAGAAGATATTCTGCGTTGTGCTTGGGAAGCAAAAAGAGTACGTGTCGTTGGATCAGAGGATTCATTATCTACTCTACATTGCGCAGGTGAAGACTACGACGCGGGATGGCAACAGAATGTTTGAGAGAGTGGGAGCCGGATGGCTGCCCGGGCGATGCATCGACAAACAGGGATTTGAAGTCAGTATCTATTAACGACGAATGAATGACATGCTTCTTTGCTGCTTGGACATGAACGTCACCCTTCACATGAATTCACATGAGTCTAAAATGGCATCTTAGAAGGATCGAATATCTTCTATGCTCGCGACGTCCAACACGGCACTACTTGGTCATATCTGGCGGCCTATGAACGCGAAAGAACCCTTGGACTTGACGAAGCTGCACAATATCCCCCATCGGTTGGATTATCGCATTAGAATCTCTACATACGTCACGGATTTGCTGATAAGAGCAGGGATACCGCTCCCACGAGGCTGGGGATGTTGGAACATGATATCATGTACCGGTCTGTTCACATGCATGAGCGAATCTTAAAGAGTCCCCAAGACGGCATAGAGAAGGGAGACGGGTCCATCCGGCTACTCTTGGGGAGACTCAAACGTGTACTTCCCCCGCAAAAGTGAAATTTGAAAACTCTGCTGTCGTGGTGTTGTTCCTGGCAGTTCGATTTGGAGGTTTGCATTCATCAGAACGAGCAGTTCAATTACCTATACGTTTTTAAATCAAAAAGACCCGTAGATGGCTTTACAGGGCCGGAATTTTCAGTCTGAGACCTTTCGCGAGATCCTTTCAGGACATGTAGACTATACTTATAGGCAGGTTTACGACTCCATTGTCGACTCTGAGTCCCATACCAGTCGTGTTACAAATCAGCTCAAATACCGACATGTTTGAGCGAGTTCATAGTGACAGCATCAACCCGAATCCTTGTGTGAAGATGGACTAACAAGCGAAATATGTAACCGCCAACCCCGTGTTGATGATCTAATACTCGACTGCGGACATCTCAATTCGTGAGTTTGGAGAGTAATCTCCACGACGCCAAAAGACTCAGTACCTTACGATGATTTCAAAAGTTTCCCCAGATCCATCGCTGCAATTTCCGCATGACAGTATCGAAGAACCCCTCTGAGATATTGGAAACTACTTGACGGTCTCTACCGAGAACCCGAGACACCATTGATGGAGTCTATACTTGAAATGTGCGTCCAAGAAGTCAATGTAGCTGATAGCATCCTCTTCGGGGGGTTCGAATGTCGTCTCTATTATGAGCCTAGTACCGTGTCTAACGTAAGGATTACCGGCGGGTCGGAGTTGGATTTTCGAGGTACACGAGAGGATTCGCATGCCGTCAGGATTCGAGCGAGTTGCTGAGAGAACGGCATTGAGTTCTCGCTGTAGTTCGCGTACATAGCACTTCCAAAGCTCCCTCTTGAACACGAAATCGATATTGAGGGTCGGAGTCTCAATTGCGAACCGGAATAGTGGGAGGAGATCTACCTCGTTGTAGGCCATCGGACTAGCCATGTCGACAATCAAGTGAGGGCAGTACTGCATCCAAGAGACTAAGTTACTGTCCTCGGGCCTTTCGCGAACTTGGGCTAGGTAGCGATGCAGGTTGTCGACGTATATTTGTACTTTGACTGCCCGGGCATAGCTTGGCGTATATTCCGAACGAATTAGGCGGTTGACTTGTGTCAAAATCCAAGATGGTGTTGTGGTGATTCGCCGGCGGCTGGATGAATGAACTAACTTGACCGTGTGGACGTCCAGCCCGTCCCCCATACATGCGTAGATCAAGTTGCGAATCTCTATGAATGATGATGAGTTAGCGAGATCATTGAGTGACCCCCGGTGGAAAGAATGATGCATGACATGGCGAAAAGGTAGTTTGTGCTTAGGCACATGCAGTCCCTGGTTTGCCGCAATTTTTACTTACCTCCCGGGAGATCGAGAAAGTTGAACTTGGTATCTTGCTGCGGCGCTGTGGGTACTTCATTACTGCCTTTCGTGGTTGTGAGGGCTTGCACAGTTTGAGATTGAGACTGGAATGACCCTTCATTGGCCTCGATCTTATGTTTACTCGTTCCAAATATCAACATGCAAGACAGGTAGAGGGACTTGTGGCGCTACTTACACCATCGCGATAGCGTTGAGAACTGTGTGTCATTATGTGGAGGTCGTGGTTGTTGGATGGACGATTACAGGTTGAGTGCGTCGTTGTATACTTAGGTACGCGTACTGCGGGTGTTGTGTAAAGAAGCCTTGTAAGGGTGAAGTCATGTGATGCAATTGCAGGCACAGATCAAGAGGTGAATCAAAACTTGTGGTAATTATTTTTACTCACTACTGACCAAATCGTATCCCGGAAATATAATGTTAGTCTACTGCCATCACAGCGCTTAGGCTCAGAAGACGTGGTCTCACTGTCTCCGCGACACAAACATCGGAAGCTCCTGACACTTCAAATGAAATCCCTCCCTGATATACGTCTCCTTCTCCGGATACACATGCCGATACTGGAACCTGCGAAAATTCGTCGCTACCACCTTCTTGAGCTCCATGAATGCCACATTGCGCCCAATACATGCACGAGGACCATAGCTGAAACCCAGGAAATGTTTATCGAGTTCGTTCTTGTTGTCGCCAAGCCATCTCTCGGGATGAAATTCCAGAGCATCGGGTCCCCATACTCGAGGATCGCGGTGTGTCGTATACGTGGGGGTAGATAGTACGGTTCCGCCTTTGAAATGCATACCGCACACCTCCGCACCGCCGGGACGGACAACGCGAGGGAGACCAACGGAGACTGTGGTTCGTAGGCGGAGAACTTCGTATATGACTGCCTGAGTATAAGGGAGATCTTTGCAGTCGGAGAACATTGCGACATGGCCTTCAGCAAGCGGCGCAGGATATGCTCGATCGAGTTCTTCCCGAAGCTTCGCATATTCATTGGGGTGCCGGCAGAGCATGTCAATGAGGTGTGTGATGGTGTTGCCAGTGGTATCGCTACCGGCAATCATCTGCGTGAGAGCTTCTGCTTTGATCTCCCTATCAGGCAAAGCACCGCCCGTATCCGGATCGCGAGCAGTCAGGAGATAGTATAAGATGTCTTTACGGCTCGAGTCAACCTCGGCATTCATCCGCTTTTCGACCGCGGCAATACCGATCGAAGCCAGCGTCTGCGCTGCCTTGAGACCCGTCGTGAAAAAACTGTCGAAGAAGAAGTATGGTGTCCATGCTATAGGTCAGGTCAGGGCTTGGGTGACGTGGCTCAAAAGCAATAAGAACTGACTCTTGATCCAAGGCATTTGAGCAACCGTAGCACACCACTCTCCACGATCGCGAAGCTTCTTAATGCCTCCTTTAGTGTCTTCACCAGCGGCAGTGAAGCCAAAGGGCTCTCCGAAAGCCTAGATCGTGGTTATCATCCCACAAAAGTAGGTTTGATGACTTGCTGCGACTTACCAGATCCCCAATGATATCAAACGCAAGGAACGCTGACCACAGGGCCACATCAACTGCCGCTTCGCCTTTGCTCGCTCGAGACCTTATCCCGAAGTCCGTCTCACTTAGAGCTGTATAACTTCCAGCAATTCCCGTGTCTGTTAAGCTATCCATTTGGCGACCGTACGTGCTGATGGCCGAGGTGATATAGGGCTCGAACTGAACCATGGCTTTGGGACTGAACATATGGGCAACGTACTTCCGCTTCCGGCTATGGGCAACACGATCGCGGACAGTGAAGATGGCCGGTTCGATGTTGTCGAAAGCATAGTAGAACTCAGATTTGACGAAGCCGTTGCCATGACCGAGTACATCCTACAACCTAGTCAATTCTCGACAGAACGAAATATATCTAGTAAACTCACCCGGATGCTGTCAGGATGCGAGATACTGACGTGATCTGGAGCTACTCGCACGAAGTCGCCATACTTCTTGTGCTGCTCATACACTGCATTCGACAATCGATGATTTCTACATACTTGTTTAGCATTTTGGAAGTTCGACGCGTTTCGCGTCATGGTGTATATATACCTTGCCCAGAACGTAGACCAGATGTTTGAAAACTGTGCTACAGGAGGGCCAGGAATATGTTTCAAGCCAAAGTCGTCCTTCAGGTAAGGAACGACGTAGTAAAGCTGTTAAGCGTAGTGTTAGCGACTCGTTATTACGGAGCCTCCGTGAAACTTACAATCAGAGCCAACCCCAGAATACTCAAACCTCCGAGCAATCGAGTATTCTGCGAGGGTATCTCGGAGAATGCATCGTCCATATCGCAGCTCCCAAGAAGGTAGTGTCTGTTCGGTTGCAATGAGATTGTGAGGAGCAGCAATAAACTTGTAGAAGGATGTAGATGAACTCAAACCTTTATGATCATCCTAATCCCGGAAGAGCCTCAATCTCCCCACTTTCCAATTGCCTAAAGAAACGATGCCGGAGTGCTGTAACTCCCATGTTATGAGAAGCGGCTTGGCAAAGACCAGGGAGGATCAAGTTGCGTCTTACGAACCATCGCTAGACTGATATAGGCTTGGAAGAAAACCTTAGTGCAGAGGATAGACCAGTGAAGCGTGAACTGGGCTGAAAGTCTCGAGATAAGGCGTATTTCTCAAGATAAGAAATATCACCCCGATATTTGAACGCTGCAATCGGCCATCAACAGGAAAATGGTATGTCAGGGACAGCGCCGCAGTGCGTAACATTTCTATAAAATTTGTAGAGTCGCGTCAATGGCAGGAAGAACCCCCTGCTCAACAAGCTGTAGAGGTCTCGGACACTGTTTTGGGTCGATTCAAACCAGCGCGAAAAGATTATTCCCGGTGACACCGGAAATAGCCACCCCCAATTCTCGAATTCCCCTCTGCACCCCACTGTTCACCATGTCACGATAGGACAAGTCTGTTCTGATTGTCGAATGGCTGGATAAGACACATGACGAATATCGCCTAATTGTCATTCTCATAGCTCCTGAAGTAGTGAGTGTTAGCAACAACATCTACCCCACACGACATCAATGGTAACAAGCAATGACAAGAACCGCTAGTCATATGGTTAGCCTAGCTAAACGCGTTCTTATGTTGACTTCGAGATGCGATCTTTCCGAGGTCGACCTTGATATTCGCGCCGGGTACGATTATAATCCTACGAGACCGCCTTTAATAGGAAAAGAGCCCTGGACAATTCAGCGGGGATGCAGCCGCGCAAATTGCATGTTGGCCGACCGAGAGCATTCTATGCCGTGATGAGGGCTTTCGCTTGCTGGTCTAACTTTAGTCCATGAACGGTACCGCTCCCACGAATACAGGCTCAGTGACTTGCAAAATTGGTTGAGTTCTCATCAAGTTCCTCTCCTGATTATGCCCGTCGGTATATCTGAAAGGGCGGGTTGTGACCTTTTCTTCCACCTCGTTTCCCCTGTTACAAAACTTGGTCAGGGTGTTCGGTCCGACAGGCTTCGGCCAATCTGACTTGTAGGACACAATTTGAGGACACAATTTGGATAACATCCCATAGAGGATTATCCATGGTGTACTTCTCTCTGATGAAGGCAGGGATGAGGGCACCGTGGTTTAGGAGACAAACCGCGATTGGGTAGAGCTTTTCCACACATTCCTTGTCGTGACGCGACAACCAGGCATCGATAAGAATATTATATAAGGCCGTCTTGCCGAGGCTATCCGCCTGATTTGCTTTGGCTCCGTGATCAAAGAGTAGATTCATGATTACGAGCGCATCGATCGCGGAGCCGGTCACTGCTAACCTCACGCATCGGTGAAGTGCAGTAATGTTGCTATCAGGAGAAGCGTAGCATATCGTGGCGCCACTCAAGATGAGTAGCTTTGCAACATCCACATTTCCGAAATGTATGGCAATCATTAGCGCTGACTGGCCTGGAGAGAAGATAACGAATTAGTATGTTGTTTTAAAGCGAAGAAAGCAGATTACGACATAGACCGTGGTGGGTCTGGAAAGATATAGTACTATGGGAAACATACCATTCCAGCCCTTCAGAGCATTGACATCAGCTCCAAAATCGAGACACAGCTGCGCAACTTGCAACCGTTTCGCAGTTACCTCAGATTTAGGAGATATAGCCAGTCGGTAGATGAGATACGGCCAGTGCTGATTCACATCCTCACCATTCTGTAGTCGGGTTCTTATCTCAGTCACATCTCCATGATGTATAGCACTGTCCAAGCTCGAATGTCGGTATATTGGGTGGGTGCGGATTGCACGTCGCCGCAGAGCTACTTCCGAAGACGGAGGAGGATATCGTACAGTCCCCGTGGCAGTCTCCGCTTCATAGTATGTCGACGATGAAGGTGCAGTGTCATCCCGTTTTTCGTGGCTTTCCTGGGCAACTTTTGTCGACGACATGAAAGCAACAACAAATGTTGTGCAGACGAAAATCAGAACCACCGGAATTAGCATCGGTCTGGCATCATGTAGTAGGTATTGGCCCAAAGTGGAATGCTGTGCAGTGGTTGTTGTAGCGTTGAGGCCGTATGAACCCTTGAGCTGATCCCTCTTCATGTTATCTGTTGCCTCAACGTAAGGAGGCGGAGGCAGAGTAGATTCCGTTGCCCTCACACATGCCTGGCTCTGTATTCCGGCTGCCAGTTCTTCTCGGCACTCCTCGATATAATCCTTCAATGCAGTCCATTCGGCCAGCTTGAGTGCTTTCTCGGTAGCTGTTTCGGCTTTGAACGTGGGAGAGAGTGTGACTGCTCAGGAATCCAAGTCAGTCAACGCTTTATCGCCATGTTGCTGAACGTGATCTGGACATCCAGATAAATGAAAGATTTGGGGATTCGGGGATTCCTTGTCAGCGAAGTCCGCCCAGCTTTTGAAGCATTCTCACGGTACAGATTTAGTCATATATCACGTATGCACGTACCAATCGTGAACAGAAGGCAGAGTAGGGCGATGGCCCACCCTAACTGCGCCGACGTCTTTTCGGAGACATTCAAGGAAGAGGGCAACGACTTCCAGGAAAACCGCTCTGCTGGTCGCCCAGATTTGTTTTGGGGGGTAGTAGGATTAAAAGAGGGTTCATGACTCGTCACACCGTTTGCCGTGATACCGCTGTTTGCATCAACTGCAGCAGTAACAGCCATGACGATGGCATGGAATGAGGCATCACAGAGCAGGCAACAGCACTACGGACCACAATAGCGACGATCATCTTGGAGGGGAAAGCTGGAAGGATCACCTGAATGAAGCGTGGCTGGGTGAATGCTAAGCCCCTGCCTACGTCATTCTTCGCTTGGGTAGCCTGACGTGGTTAGCGTAGAAAGCCACATGGACTCTATGGTCGCCGTATCATATTCCTGACAGCGACACTGTTCTAGCTACTCTTTGGATGAGAATCTCACTATGGTGCTGGATCTGAAGACCCAATGGCCAGACATTATACTAACGTAGGGAAATTACCCATATACCTATCGACAACACGCACCTGCAGGTGAAAATGTGTCCAAATGTGCATGTGTACTCACTTAGGAAGAAAACATATCCTTACAAAGCGACAGCAGCAGCACCCTCCATTTCTAACATGAACTAAGTCGACATATGGAAGATCCGTAGCGACGTCCCAGACAACAGATGAAGTTGCTGGCGGATGACAGGCTTGTCGTCAGGTCTTGAACAACTGTCTCAAAGGACAAACTATAGAAGAACCATTCTATTGCATCAACTCCCATCTCTTCTCAGTTTTTTATTTCCTCCAAAGCCCTTTCATCTCTCTCCTAGACCGCCAACAATGCATTTCGCGACTTTCTTCTCCATCGGGATTCCCCTCCTGGGCATCCTCTCCCAGGAGGCAGCAGCAAGCGCAGTCCTCCACACCGCTCAACATCCCATCCTAGAGAACATTAACGAAGACCCATCGACCACAGTCGACACTCCTTCGCGTCCAACAACCGTCGTCTGGTCTTCCACCCAGACCTGGACAACGTCAGCACAATTGACTGACACGCCTGTAACTCCAACCTTCACATTCGATCCGAGCACCACGTCTTCCAGCTCCATCTCATCCAGCCCCATCTCATCCAGTTCCTCCAGCTCATCCAGCTCCACGTCAACCTCTTCTACCACCTCAATCTCCACACCAACCCCACCACCCCTCCCATCCTGCCACATCCAAATCCACACCTCCTTCAGCACCATTCCCAACGTCACTCTACCCCAAGCCCAAGCCCAACCCCAACCCCAACCACCTCTCGTCTCCACCCCCTTCCCACCCCTCCCACCCCTATCATTCTCCTTCACCGCGCGCGACAATTCCACCGCGCCCTTCAGCACCTTCAACAGTTCCTCCTCCACTTCCACCTCCTCTTCCACTTCCAGGTCCGGATTCTACGCTTTCTACCCCAACACCCTGATCCACATCCCAGGCACCTCCATCGCGCCGATACGACCAGATGTAGGACTGGAATTGAGGGATCGGCCCAGGAGGGGTATGCATGCTTTTCCTTTCCCTTTGTCTACTTCCTTGCCTTCGGCTTCGTCTCCGTCTCCGTATTTGTATCAACACCCTTCCATCCACCCCCGTGCTAGCCCTAATACTGCGGACGCGGGTGGCGTCGTCCAAATCAGCAGCAAAGATTCCGGCGAAGATGCCGACGTAAACCCATCATGCTTTAAATTCGCCGATCCCAAGAGCTGGGGCTTTGAATTTCGAGTAGATGGCGTGCCGGTCGTGGATACGTGGATGACGGACACGAGTGCGCTGGCGCATTGCACGTTTGGGGAATGGGAGGATGAGCATATTCTGGATGGGGATGGAGATGGGGAGGAGGGGGAGGTGGTAGAGGTGGTGAGTAGGAGGGAGGTGGAGTGCTGGTATCCGTGTGAGGGGAGCTGGGGAGGAGTGTGATTAGGTTGGGGGTGAGGAGGGTGAGGGAGGTGGGAGGTGGTGGGTGATGTTAGGAATTTGTAAGATCGTGTGGGCAGAGTATATGTACGTGTCACGAATAGATCGGCCGCGAACGAATGTTGTACTTCGTGCGACGGTTCGGTTTGTTTGGTCGATTTGATTTC
This sequence comes from Lophiostoma macrostomum CBS 122681, assembly GCA_010405375.1. Classification (NCBI taxonomy): domain Eukaryota; kingdom Fungi; phylum Ascomycota; class Dothideomycetes; order Pleosporales; family Lophiostomataceae; genus Lophiostoma; species Lophiostoma macrostomum. Next base: position 42,658 of record MU004375.1, on the reverse strand, counting down.
CTTAATCAGCGTGCTGTATTACAGAGAAGTCGTCCGTCTCAGTCATCCCCATCATCCGCCTCACTCGAGCTGATACACTCAACCCCAATATCCCCCGAAATATTATCGCACACGATCTGGCTTGGACTTCCTGCCGGACTCGCGATGTTGATTCCTTCCAAATGGATCCCACTGCACGTGGCGCCTGGACTGCACGTCAAATCCGCAACCACCCTGCCCTCCTTCCCGCTGCTCGTACCGTCCACATTGATAAAGTTCACGTTCGTGATGTTGACTTTACTAGGATACGCTGCGCACGTCGTCTCGTTGATGTTGAAATAGCACTGGTCCAGTACAATTGGGGCATCCGTGTTCTCGATGTGGATGTTCTTGTACGTGATGTTGTCAATATATCCGTAGCCGACGTCCGGCCCTGCCCAGGCTTTCAGGCGCGCGCCATTCTGGCCGTTGAGGAGCGTGACATTCTCGATGTAGGCGTTGGAGATGTAGTCCTTGACGCCGGGGTACTGGCCGATAGAGCCCATGGACACGCCGTGCGTACCGTTGCACCACAGGTTTTGAACGAAGATGTTGGTGGTATTGGGTTTGGGTGAGAAGCAGTCATCTCCTACGTTCACGCGGGTGTTGGTCACGGTGAGACCGTCGACGTTTAGCGAGTCGAAACCGTCTGTGTTCTTGGGTAGGGTCTTGAGTATTGTGTCAGCGAGATTTAGGTTGAGAATTGAAGTTCAAGCTTACAGAAGCGTTGGTGGAGACTGCATCAATATATACGTCATCGAATACAACATTCTTGGTGCGCACGAAGAAGGTTGTCCAGCATGGCGAGTCCTTAAGGTGAAGACCGGATACTTCGATGTTGGTTGCGTTATCTGTGAGGAAAAGAATCGGGCGGTAGAATTTGTTGTCAGGGTCCAGGATCTCTGCGCCGGAGAAGCCGTCCCACCAAGCTTGACCATTTCCGTTGATGAGACCGGAACCGAAGATCTTGATGTCCCTGAATATTCGTTAGCGCCGTTGTTCCTACGAATTCAGCTCTTATGTTCACTCACTTCCCGCCCCAGACCCAGAAGGTAATACTCTTTTGGAAGTCGTAATAGAAGTTGTTCGCCTGCCAGTATTCGATGTCATTGGTGAACTGCGATGGTCCGTAAGCACTTTACAAGGCATAGTAGGAGGGTGATAGAGTAAAGAGAATGCAAACTTGCCTTCAGCTCGCCATCGATCTTGACATACACATCCTTCAGGAAGGTCAGGTCCAGCTTTGTGCCAATCACATAGGTCTTGCCCTTCTCCAAGTAGACCAAGCCTCCATGGTTAGCCTTCTTCAAAGCCCAGAGAAAATCACTACTGATGTCATCAGTGTCGTTGCTGGATGCCCGTATCTTGATTGTCTTTCGGTCTTGCTCCAATGCATTTCCCCAGTTATCCTTCTTGTGGTGGCCTCGTACTGAAAGATGGGAAGAGTACGATGCCGAACGCGGTTGCTCTATCGATGCACCAGCAGGAATCGCCTCGTTGCCAAATGCCAGAGAGGAAGCCAATGCTACGTCGGCCACCAGAGAGGCAAGGAAGAGTGGTGAGAGCCTCATGGTTCTGGGTAGTCTTCAAGGACAGAAGATGCGAGGCTGTCACGCGTTCGACGAGCTGCAGGTACCAGCAAGACCACCCCTGAGGTACATGGCTTCTGGCTCTTTTTTATACACGACCCAATGCCTCGGTTGGGGATGTGTATTTCTCCGTCAACGACCCGGTTCCTAGGTCAATTGCTGTCAATCACTTCCGAGAAGGCGGGGCCCCGACTGAGCTCGACAGCCACCTCGACAAAAGTTATCGTTCATCCCCACAGACTCTGGGGTAGCAGATCTTGGCCCATCTTGGCTGATGCGGGTTGTTCGTGCCAAGGCTGTTGATTCGTGGAATGGTTGTTGTTCACTTACCGTCCGGGGTTCCGCGAATCAGAGAGCAACAACGGCTAATTAGGTAGAGCGTCATCGCTCACATGAAATGCACCCGGGAGCGTTGCAAACCTTGAAAACCAAATTAATCATCTGCTTTGTGACGCCAAAATCCATTTGACCTCTTCTCGTCTTCAGAAGCCAGGCATGCCAATGGAATAGGTAGATGACCTCTGCTAGAAAGCTGTGAGACGTTGAAGAGAAGACCGAACTACGAAATCCTTGAGAGGAGAGAAAGCAAGATTGGAAGATGGTTCGCAGAGGGTAAAGAGGTTTGGAGAAACAAATGTGGAAAGCAAACACAGGTAGCCATGGCCGAGCTCGCCGAGTGGACAATAGTCTTTGCTCTATGTGAGCATGCTTCCTTGCGCACCGGAGTAGCTTTAGACTCCCGCGCATGGCAATTCCGCTCGTTGCTTGGTCTCGAGCTGTATACACATGGGAAGTCATTCACAGGAACGTATTCGCTGTTTCAAGGTTGCAGGACTTTGGACGTGTTCTTCGCGTGCTCGACGCGTGACGTCCAGGCGCGAGTAAGGCCGTTTCAGAGGAAAGAGCGAGTGACTACCCAGGTGGAACAGGCCATCTGGACCTTGACACTCCATCCATACTGTGCCAGACGTTATGAGGCCTGTGAAGTGACTGCTTGCGATTAGTGAGAATGGCCCGTGGGTGGTACAGCTGCATTTGGGGAATGCCGACGATGATGCCACTGGACAGTGGTGGGTTCCAAATGCTTGCGCGTACATTGGATCGTGAACGAGTGAAGCATGTCTCAAGCGACACTCTAACAGACACGCGCTCCATGGTTTCCTCGAGGGACCTGAGCGTTCAGTCTCTACAAGGGGAGCCGTCATAGAGCACACGCGCAGTGACTGGTGAGTGCCCAGGTGGACAATACGTGTCTGCAAGAATGTGAAGTGTACTGCGAAACAAAGCCCGGCTCGCGTGCCTCTCGAAACTTGAAGCGCATGCCATGGTGCTGGGAGAGGCTATTTTGGGAGCGCTGGCGAGCGGCGACGCATGCGGGATGGCGGCGGGAAAGGGCAGTTTAGACGCGCCCCCGTACCCCCGTGTTCCGCCAAGCGAGAGCGACGTCGTTCTTGTGTTTCTGTCGCCACGCCTGCGTCTCTGAATCTCGACATTTCTGTCCTGCTGCTGCATCTCAGCATCTCACGCCGCTCTGCACCTGCCCGCGTCGCGAATACGCCCATTCCTGCGTCGCGCGCCCGCCATCCATCGACCGCCCCTCTGACGCCCCTTTGACGTGCGGCGCATCCGCTGTTTCGCCCGCTGCCAAGCCAGCTCTTGGGGCCGTTCTACTGCTTAGTTAGTTGCCTGCAGCTTCGAGGCTGTGGATCGAGAAACCGCCAGCTGTCCTATATCCTCCTCCGCCCGTCGCCGCTCGCGCCTCGCCCTCTCTCCCCCCTCTATGCAGGATGAAATACCTTAAGGGCATACTGCTGCCCGCCCTCCTGGCGCTCGCATCCGTCGCCGCCGCCAAGAGCGACGAGCCGCTGATTCACGAGACCATCTGGGACGCCGAGCTCTTCAACCTCTTCTACTTCGACGACTCGGCTACCCTGCTCGTCTTCGAGCTCGAGACGTACAAGAGCTACCGGTCTGCGGACGCAGGGAAGACATGGAAGCCGCTCGACTTTTTGACTGTTGGCATAATAAAAAGCGAGTTCGACAAGAACGTGGCAGTCGCTCTGGGGGAGACGACACATCACATCACATATGACCAGGGCGAAACATGGACGCAGTTCCACACCCAGCTGATGCCGTCCTGGCTGTACAACCCCGTCTCCTTCCACGCTACCGACAACAAGAAAATCCTGATACACGAATTTGAGAACTGTCTCACAGCGCCATGTACAGGACGGTCATACTACACCACGGATGGCTTCAAATCCGAGCCCAAGGCCTTTAGTGACAGCCGCAAGATGTGCTTGTGGGCGAAGAGCTCCGAGCGGTTCCTCGTGGATACAGACAAGCACGACGACCGCATCCTGTGTATAGTGCCGGGCAAATACTCCGACCGGAGCAAGGACTTCAGGCTGTTGATCTCGGACAAGTAAGTGCGGGCGCGAATCTGGTTACATTCCAGCTAACTCCGTCAGCTATTTCAAGGATGCCTCCGAACCCGTCATGTCCTCGGGCCGCACCGTCTCCGGCATGGCCAACATGGCCTCGGTCAAAGGCTACTTCGTCGCGGCCGCCAAAGCCGAGAACTCCAACGAACTCGCCCTCTACGTGACCGATGATACCGAGACGTGGCACCGAGCCGAATTCGGGAATGGAAAGATTGAAGAGGATGCCTACACCATCCTGGAGTCTACCAATTACAGCATTCAGGTCGACGTCATGACATCCCGGTTCGCATACGTGGGCTCGCTGTATACAAGTAATTCTAACGGAACTTACTTCACCAAAAACATCGACCACACCAACAGGAACGACATGGGCTATGTCGACTTCGAGAAAGTCTCCAACATCCAGGGCATAGTGCTGGTGAATGTGGTTGACAACTGGGAAAAAGTCAACAGCATCTTCGATGAGAAGAAGCTCCGGAGCCAGATCACTTTTGATGATGGAAGGACTTTCGAAGCTCTCAAAGTCAAGGGTAGCGACAAGAAGCTTCACCTGCACTCCGTCACCAACCTCCACAATAGCGGGCGAGTCTTCTCTAGCCCCGCTCCCGGCATAGTCATGGGGGTCGGCAACACGGGCGACAGCTTGCGCAAGTACGAGGATTGCGACCTATGGGTCTCGGACGACGCTGGTCGTACCTGGGAATTGGCTATAGAAGAGGCTCACAAGTACGAGTTTGGAAACAAGGGCGCAGTGCTGGCAGCTGTGTACGATGAGGGCGAAACGGATCACATCTGGTACTCCCTAAAGCATGGCCGGCCCGATACTTGGAAAAAGGCCACCTTCGAGAAGAAGATGCGAGCGCGTGAGCTCACTACCGTTCCGGATTCGACCAGTCTGAAGTTTATACTTTACGGTTCAAGGAAAAAGGAGGGCGGAGGCCGCGAGTATGTCATTACTCACATTGACTTTGCTGAGCTGCACGAAGGCAAATGCAAAGACAGCGATTTCGAAGACTGGAATGCCCGCGTCGACGAGGACGGCAAGGGAACCTGCGTCATGGGACACAAGCAAATCTTCCGACGGCGGAAATGGGATGCCGACTGCTTCGTGCCCGAAGACTACAAGGAACCGCTTCCCAAATTCGAGCCGTGCGACTGCGACGAGATACGAGACTACGAATGCGACTTCAACTTCGAGCCAGAGGGCGCAGGCAAGGACAAGAAGTGTGTGCCGAGCCCTGGACTACAGCTTCCCGAAGGCGCATGCAAGGGAGACGACAAGACCTACATGGGCAGCTCGGGATGGAGAAAGATACCCGGAAACCAGTGCAAAGGTTCTACGAGCAAGGATGAAAAGAAGGAACGGGAGTGCAGCGAAGGAGCAAAGAAGCCCGCCAGCGATAAGATCTCTAGCGAGATTACCAAGTTCAAGGGCGAGTACTTCCGCGACAACTACTACCTCGAACGCCCCTCGTTGCCGGGTGATGAGGACAAAAACAAGAAGGATCTCGACGAAACAGTCGTCATACTCACGAGCGAACGTGAGGCGTACGTTACTCATAACCACGGCAAGCAATGGGAGAAGGCTGTTACAGACGACGACATTGTGGCCATCTATCCTCATCAGTACAACAACGATTACGTGTATTTCCTGACTGGCACTCAAAAAGTTTATTACTCTATGGATCGAGCGAAGAAGGGTAGCGTTCATTCTTTCGACGCCCCCTTCCCACCCGACACGAAAGCTCAGGTCATGCAATTCCACCCCAATGAATCTAATTGGGTCATCTGGATGGGTGGTAAAGACTGTCAAAGGGTCAACGATAAAGCCTGCCACACCGTTGCCTCCATTTCCGAAAAGAATGGGCAGTCTTGGGACACCCTCCTACCGTATGTCAAGAAGTGTGCGTTTGTCTGGAGAGAAAACGGCCAAGTGACCAACGAGCAAGAAGTCTTCTGCGAGCAGTACACCAACGAAGAGGTGGGCCAGCCGGTTGAGCTCCTTTCGAGCGAGAACTGGTTCAACAAAAAAGAAGTCCTCTTCAAATCTGTTGTCGAGTTCGCGACCATGGCCGAATTTATCGTTGTCGCTACCAAGGGAGGCGAGGACGGAAAATCTTTGGAGCTCTCTGCAAGCCTTGATGCCAAAACCTTTGCGGAGGCCAAGTTCCCACCCAAGTTCGCAGTGGACCACCAGACTGCGTACACGGTCCTGGACAGCTCGACCCACTCGGTATTCCTCCATGTAACGGTCAATCCTCGACACGACCAAGAATACGGCTCGCTCATCAAGAGCAACAGCAATGGCACTTCGTATGTTCTCAGCATCAACAATGTCAACCGGAACACAGACGGTTACGTGGACTTTGAGAAGATGCAGGGTATCGAAGGTGTATCAGTCGCCAATATCGTAGCCAACGTGGAGGATGTTGAGGCGAAGGGCGCCAAGAAGCAGAAGAGGACCGTGATTACTCACAATGATGGCGCTGACTGGGAAAGTCTCCAAGCGCCCGCAAAAGACTCAGACAATAAGCAATACGGCTGTAATGTCAATGACAAGGACACGTGCGCTTTGCACTTGCATGGCTATACCGAGCGATCGGATCCTCGCGAAACATACTCTTCCCCTACGGCTGTTGGAATCATGCTGGGCGTTGGTAACGTTGGCCAGACTTTGACTACTGTCGGAGAAGCGTCCACCTTTATGACCACAGATGCAGGCGTTACGTGGAAGGAAGTCAAGAAGGGCAACTACGCCTGGGAATTTGGCGATCAAGGCTCCATCATCGTTATCGTCCGTCGGGGCGAGGATGTCGACCACGTCTACTACTCCGTTGACATGGGTGAGAGCTGGCAACTATATCAGTTCAGCAACACCGCAATACGCGTTGAGGCCATCACCACCGTGCCCAGCGACACATCGTTGAACTTTTTGCTCTGGGGCAAAGACAAAAAGGAGCTGGTTGCTGTCAACCTTGACTTCTCCGGACTCAACAAGTTCCAGAGAAAATGCGATCTCGATGATACCAACCCGGTAAACCAAGACTACGATCTCTGGACACCGCAGCACCCAATGTTGGATGACTCGCAGTGCCTCTTCGGCCACGTCGCGCAGTATCACCGCAAGCGAGCAGACGCCGACTGCTTCAACGGCGAGAAGATCACGCACCTACACAACATCGAGCGCAACTGCACCTGCACCCGGCGCGACTTTGAATGGTAAGCCTTTCCCCCCTCCCCCTCTACCTCAAGCTAACCCCCTCCCCAGCGACTACAACTACGAAAAGCAACCCGGCGGCTCCTGCACCCTAATCCCGGGCCTCGTCGCGCCCACGGGCGCCGAAGTGTGCTCCAAAAAGGGCGTCAGCGAGTACTGGGAAACAACAGGGTACCGCAAAATCCCCATCAGCACGTGCGAGGGCGGCCAGGAAATGGACCACACGTCGGGCCTCCGCCCCTGTGCCGGCCACGAAGACGAGTTCAATAAGAAACACGGCATCGGCGGCTTTGCGCTCTTCGCCGCTATCGTCATCCCCTTCGTCGCCGCCGGCGGTATAGGGTACTATGTCTGGAAGAACTGGGATGGCAAGTTTGGCCGCATTCGGCTGGGTGATGGAGGGGGTGAGGGGGCGTCGTGGGTTAAGTACCCCGTCGTCGCGGTTAGTGCGGTTGTGGCTGTCGTCGCGGCGATTCCGCTGCTGGCGACTAGTCTGTGGAGGAGTGTGAGTGGCTGGACGGGCGTGGGGAGTGGCGGCGGGTATGGCGGGCAGAGGTTCACGAGTCGGAGTAGCTTTGCGAGGGGGAGGGGGGATTATGTGGGCGTTGATGATGATGAGGGGGAGTTGCTGGGGGAGGATAGCGATGAGGAGGTTTAGGGACGATGCTTATCGATCTTCGGGATTAGGTGGGAGGGTGAGAGGGTGGTTATTCTTTCGCTTGCAGAGTATGTCAACTTGGAAGGATTTGGGAGAGGCGAGGCGGGCGGTGGCAGTGGGGTGGTTCGAATATAGAAGGCGTTTTTGGATAGGCAAGGTGCGAGTGTGGTAGTGCTGGTTGCAGGTGCAGGTAGTGATGGCACTGGACTGCACTGCACTGCACTGGACCTTTTTGGGCTGTAGATTGTGATGATTAGGGGTTGTACATTCTTTGTATGAAATGCTCATTTCTCTGAAGTCTTGGTCTTGGTCTACCGTATGACTTTGGTGTTGTCGTTTCTTGCGTTGAGGTCGGGTCTTGCTTGCTGAGATAGCTAGGTAGAGTGGGGAGGGGCTGAGGAGTTGTTTACCTGGGGTTCTGGACCTGGATTTTGGACTTGCTACTAGATCTAACGGTATTGGTCAGTGTGTGGAGGTATGGCTTGAGGTCCGTTGTAGCTTATGGAGAGGGAGGATTAGGGTTCGTCTACATTGGGATTGGGATGGTGTGGCGGGGGTGGACTGCGGTGGCGGCACGGTGAGGCTTGGAATCGATGGATTTGCAGAAGGAAACCGGGGTAGTGATGGCAGTGGTAGCGCTGGGATCAGACATCTAGGATGAATGAGTTGGATTGTAAGCTTAGTGTCTCAGAAATCGTAGCATTGAAAATGGCTTTGGGCGCAATGGATCAAGTGACTTGGAGCGTGGGATTCGATGGGATCGAGAGGATTGGAGGAGTCACAGACTAGCACAGAGTGCTGAAGGGCTCGTAGGTATTGGTTGCGGAGGGTGTTTGCTTGGCTGTTGGTGTGAAGATAGCAGGCTTAGGTGTATGTGCCTTGTTGTTTTATGGGTCGCCGTTCTGTTCTGTAGGTCAATCGCCGTTCTGGGCTTGGTGAAAGAGGCTGTGAATTGGGCAGGGCGGTCGAGTTGTTGTACGAATGAAATTATACGTTTCGCGAGGCTGTGAAAGACGCGAAGCAGGAAAATTTGGTGGTTCCCGGGGTGGTGGTCTGACAGGCTTGCCGTGCAGGTCCATACCGTGGGAAATCGGCACGCGTCTTGGTACAACAATTCTTGGGATCTGTGACAGCGCATCTGTCTGGACAGTCAGGAAGGTCTGCCATGGCTGCGCCGTTCCATGTCTCCGGTGCCTACCTGCACCTCGCAAAGCCCTCGCTGAGTTCTTCATCCTCCATCCTCCGTCTTCGCCGCATGACAACGAGGCAGAGGCTTCATCAAGTGTAAACCAACACTCCGTCACTGAGTGATGCCAATTCGCTTAGCAGTTCGCTCCCGCGCTGTTGTTTGTCTGACGTTCCCCAGGACTTCATTGACTGCGTTTCTTATGCATTGTGTGACAGCCGTCCGCCACTGTTTCCGCCAAACAATGTGGGCACAGGAGGAAACGAGAGGTCGAAACAGAGAGGATTGGGTCAGTTTGAGGAAATGACTGCAGGATGAACAGCCTCTCAAAGTATCCTGTGCAGCGCCTAGTGGACAAGCAGCAGGCCGCTCTCTGACAAGCTTTTCATAGCCATCTCCGTCGCTACGACCTCCGCCGCTGAACCTTGAAGTGAAGAGATCGTCCATCGTCCATCACTCACCAGCCACAGACGTAAATGGCATGTTGGCAGCAGGTCGACATTCGCGATGAAGGGTCCTTCATCTCGACTGCGAAACCGCCATATTTTTAGCCCACGTGAGGCAGACGAGATTCCAGATCGTTTGGTTTGACGCAGCGTAAACCAAACGCGGGCTGCAGCGAATGAAATTAGCCCAGCCGCGCCGCGATGCGGGTTGTTTTGGGAGGCCAGGGTCTGGTTGGGCGATTGCCGGTGACGCATGAATCTGCTAGGGCTTGGAAGTGCCCCTTGGACGTGCGCTGATGGCTCCCGGTTGAGTGCTGGTTCATGCGCTGGCGGCGTCTTTTTGGATTCTTTCTGGGGCGTGCGCTGCTCGGCGTGTCGCAAGCTCGTTGTTTCAGGTCCCGCGGGCCAATCAGTGGGCTCTGACTCCTGGACTTCGCGTCGCTCGACGGCTCGTCTTTCCCTCAACACCACCCGCCCACTTCAGTGCTGCCGCTGGGTTGGTGAGAAAGACAGCGTCTGCAGAGCCTTGCTCCTAGCCCATGGAGCGACCGCGAACGGGTGCCTGCCGGCTACACGCTGGCCCTGCCGCCGCGCTCAACAGTCGCTCAATCTCGGCCTTCCCCCAATCGTGCGTCGTCAGCGTGGCAGCGCTCCGGCACGGTGCCCCGGCCATGAAGCACCCAGCGCTCTCGGCGAGCGGACTGTCAAGGAGAATGGGGCATGGCGCGCTGCGGGAGGCTGCCGGTCGCCAAGCCGTTTCATATGCAGACGCTGCTTTGCTGAGCTTGGTGTTTATGGCTCCGAGCCTCTGCTTGCGAGTACATGAGCCACTTTCTCCCCCCATGCACCAGCACGGCACTCGTGTCTTGGTCGCTCCTTCCTGACCTCCCGCTTCCTTTCCTTCCTTTGCCCTCCAAGCTCTCCTTTCATTCATTTAGAGCGTCTGCCCTACGGCATCACCGTTCGTTAAGCCAGCCCTTCCTTCCTTCCTTCCTTCCTCGAGACTTTCACTCTACTCGACACTCCCTTCTCTTCCGCCGGCTCGCCGCATCTTTAAACTCTTCGTTCCGTGCTGGCACGTCTTGGCCCATCCGACGCACGTACCCGCTTCACCCTCATTGCTTGCGCGTTGATGTAAGTCCTGGTCTCTTCGCATTGTGTGTGCACTATACTCGAGTGATGGCACCCTCAACCCTACACATGCCCATTGTGTCTTGTGTTTACAACGCGTCTCACATTGTCACGCCCCACCTCTCTCCGCTCTTTTCGATTTCACTTCCTCTTATAAGGGTGGAAAGGGCCCCTCACCATGGAGTGAAACAGAAAATTTCGTGCTCATCCTAGCGCCCACGAGACCAATCGTTGACAGCAAACAGCGTTTACCGGCCTCGATATTCTTGTGACATCCCAGGCTACCACTGGCACTCTCAATTTATCTACTTGCCTGGACTTAACCAATCTTAATACAACATGAGAACTACTCTTGCCTTCACGGCGCTTCTGGCGTCATGGACTGTTGCTGTCGCCGCCTCCCCGTTTTCCCAATTCGGGAAATCGGGCTACATTGCCAAGGAGACCACCCAGGTTGGCCACAGTGACAACGACACCAAAGAAGTCGTCATCCTGGGAGACGACGAGGATCTCCTGGATCTCAAAGAGGAATTGACAAAGCTCGGCGTCAATTACAATGCATCTATCATCCACGAGTTCAAGAATTTCAAGGGTGTTGCCATCAAGATCGGCACCCACTGCGTTGATGCACTGAATGCCATGGACCAGGTCAAGTTCGTCGAAGAAAAGGTTGACGTCCAGACCTTTGTTGAGACCAAGACAAACGCACCTTGGGGCCTGCAGCGCATTTCCAACAAGGCAGGTGCTTCTGGTGACCCTCAAACTCCGGATTTCACCTACTCCTTTGACGACCCGACTCTCGGCACGGGCGTAGACATTTACATCGTGGACACGGGCGTCTTTGGTCAGCACGCCATCTTCAACACCACTGACGGCAAAAGCCGTGTAGAGGAAGGTGTGTCCTTCACCGGCTCCACCGTCGACGGTGATGGCCACGGCACGCACGTCGCTGGAACTGCCGGTGGAGCTAGGTTTGGCGTTGGCCAGGGCGTCAACATCATTCCCGTCAAGGTCTTGGGCGATGACGGCTCAGGTTCTTCTGCCGATACCATCGCCGGCATGGATTGGGTCATTACTCGACACAACCAGCGCAAGACCCAGGACGGCTTCAAGGGTTCAGTCATGAGCATGTCGTGGGGTCTCGCCGGCGTTGCCAGCACCGTTGATGAGGTTGTCAAGAAAGCATCCGCAGCTGGCATCCACATCTCCGTCGCCGCTGGTAATGACGGTGTCGATGCCTGCACCTCCACACCGGCTCTGAATGGCGGCGCCAACTCTGACGTTGTCACCGTTGGATCCATTGACATTCAAAATGCCGTGTCTACGTTCTCTAACATCGGCAAATGTGTCGACATTTACGCTCCCGGAGAGCAGATTCTCTCTTCCTGGAACACCGGCGCCAATGTCCTCAATTTCCTTTCTGGTACCTCGATGGCCACCCCTCACGTTTCTGGTGTCATGGCATACCTTCTTGCGCAAGACACCTCCCTCGCAACTGACACTGCTGGTCTCAAGTCCAAGTTGAAGTCGCTTGCTCTTTCGAGCGCCATCACCGGCAGCACTGGTGGCGGCCCGTCCATCCTCCTCAACAATGGTGTTGACGGAGGTGTCGCAGCCAAGCTGAAGCGCACCGCAACCGGCAGCCCAGCTGCCTGGGCCCGCAGTGCAGCCAGCGCTCTCGGCATGAGATGGAAGGTCCACTCTCGCGACGCCGCTCTCCGGTTCTAAAAGCAAGATGTGGTGGAGATATAGGATTAAGATACCCCAGGATGCGGGTCTAGACAGTCACATTTCTCGTCCATTTCATCAAAACACCCAGCAGACCAAGCGCATCGCTGGTCAACTGGAATAGCACTATACGCTTTAATACCCTACGAGGCTTCAAGAGTCCAAAAAGTCTTTTGTTGTGGATCTGCATTAGCATGGCGTGGATCGATCTCTCGCGATCACAATTTCATTTCTTTGTTCAAAATTTTCACATTCCGTTCGACACTCTCCTTGATAATATTTTGCTGGCTTGAGCTCTTCGTATACGAAGGCTCTGCTGGGCTCAAAACTTAATTGTGGTTCGCGGAGGTCGGACTGGTGCATGTAGAGTGGAGTAGGAGGACGCGCCAGTGGACAGGCGAGGCGTCGCATAGACACAAACCTAGCAGGCAATAAGCTTGCAATGGTCATTGCATAGACAACATGTAATACTGAAACCTGTTGCCAAGAACGCGATATTTCAAATATTGTGCTTCTCAGACTCTTTGCACCTCAAATGCTCCCTCGGTTGTTCTTGCCGTCTTTCCCGCATTTACCCCCCAGACACCATTTGATTATTCCCGCTACTGCAGGCACGATACCTAGGTACCCTACTGTAGTTCACAATCTTATAATTCTCTAGCTACAGACGCGGAGTCTGACTGCATCGCGTCGCATCTCAACAGAAAGGCTCTGATCATTCTGCACCGCTCTGTATCGCCCCGCATTAACCCACAGCACGCATAGCGTTCTCGTAGGCGGTCCCACAACAGCGCGGATCGCAAAACTCTTCTTCTGCACCAAGCTCCACAAACCACGCGTCCTCGGAATACCCACCGGGGCCTCGGGAGCAGTCTTCTCGGATTCTAGACCTGTGCGACGCTGGACTAAGGTACAGATCCTAGGTGAGGTTGAGCGGGACGATGGTGCCGGCGTTGGCTATTTGCGGGTCAAAACTTTGTAGAGGTGTGCGATATATCTCGTCTGCGCAATGTTCGTGTCTAGACTCCAGGTCTCTAGAATCTGGCGCCCTGTGAAATGGTACTCCGTGATGGCCTCGGGATCAAGATCTGCTGTTCCGCAGTCCTAGCGATGATCACTGATCCGACGAAGCCAACGCTGGATGAGGTAAAGCGCCAGGAACCAGGCACAATTCCCACACCATCAACTTTTTCAATCCTCAATTCTCATCATGACAATGTTCATCGAAAGAGATGCACGACGATAGCAGTAATCATGAGGTCAGAATTGACTTATCTTAGTCCACGCACTACGAGCTCTGGTCGTTGTTGTTGTGGCGAGCTTTTTGATCCTTTCGCTGGGGGCTAGCGCGGAATGGTGGATTGAGGGAAATGGGAATGGGAAAGGGAAAAGAGACAGGACAGGGGATGCCTGGCTTGATCTGGGGAGCGGAGTTCCCGTTGTATCGTGAGCCTCATTCACGCGGGTTTTAATAAGCGACTAGACTTCATCTACGTCAGATCCAGACAGTCGATCGTAAGACTGCGTCGAAACGCTTCTCAGTATGCCGTGTGAGAGTCGCAAAATCAAGCGGACACGCATGATACAAGTCGTTCGAGGCGCGCGCGAACACCGCACCAGAAATTTTGACCGATCAAAAGCCTTGTCAAATATTCAAAGTATGAGATCATGGTCATCACCACTTCCTCTAGTAAATATCAAGACCGAGCTCCTTTGGAGAGGAAGGGAACGAGAACACGTGCTGTCCGTTCACCTTACGTCATCCAGCAGCATGCATATATAATTCCATTTCCTCGCGCAACAACTTTGCTCTACACAGAGTGCAGTGTTGCTAGACTCCTTCAAAAAAGCACGAGGCCTAAGGTTATGGTGTCTGGACGCTGGCCAAAAGATCCATCCCAAAAACTATGTGGGAGGAAGTGGACTGAGAGGTTTTCGAAACACTTTTTCACATGATGGGCTTGTCTTCAGATATGGGCTGATGATGATCAGCAGCACCTGCACACAGTGTGATAGGAGCAGAATGATAAGAATACGACTGGTAGTGCGTAGCTGTATATATTTAAACCCCTTGCCATACGTTCTTCTCCCTTCTCCCTTACAGCTCTTGAACCTACTATAAATCACTGAAATTTATGGCAACCACCGGCATGGTGTTCTCTGCGTTTTCAAAAGATAAAATGTCCACAAAGCATGACCGGAATCGTCCAAGAACGTCAGTGCTAGCGTATCGTTCAGGAAGCGTGTTGATTTGTGTTAGATAATGTGAGAAGATGGTTTCAAGATGTGGTGGTGGTGGTGAGGATCTTCATAGACGGATTTGGTGTTAAGTTGGTATCATGCTAAGCGACAGCTATGCGGCGGTCTGCAATCACCGTAGAATATGAGAGGGTATATAAACCCTCCTCCATTGACACCACTATTCTTCTTTACACTCCACGGTTCTAGTCACGCATCAAAATCATAGGCTTGACCACGTCATGTGGACGTTGTGGCTTCAAGAAACTTAAAAATACAGCTACGTGCGCTTTTGAAAAGTGCCCGGACTGCCGGAACATGTGCACGGAAAGAGATTTTGGTATTGTTGATGATGGAGGGCTGTTTGGTGATGCTGGACATCGCCAACATTCTGGAAGTCTAGACAGACCATCATTGCAGACATAGTTAGAGGCAAAAAGAAAGCTTTAGTCGAGAAACGCTCGGGGTGACTTTGAGACGATCAGGAAGGTAAATAAATCCCTCCTCCGGCTCGCTCTGCTGTTCTCTCACATATCACACCACAGTGAGGCCTACTAAAATAATTAGTCTTTGGAAATCATGAAGTCTGTCGACCGAGAATTCGCTACGCTTAAGGAGAATGGCACCGTAATTGAAATTTTGATCACATAAGTATGCGTGTGCATGTCTGCGGTGATTATCAACATCCCGATAGGCGGGACCACAGAACCGATATGTAAAAGCTAGAGAGTAGTCGTTCTGAAAGATATATAAACACATCAGTGCATAGTGATCTTCTTGTCTCTTACGCTCTATTCTTACAGGGGTGTATCAAAACCTAGTTAGCTCAATAGTCATGTGGACTGAGGGGCAACTGAAAATCAATTCCTATATCATGATGTGTCATAGGGGAGAAAAAGGGGTTTGTATAAGTCTGGAAGATCAGCATACGTTGCTTTTGTCTGGTAAGGACGGGAATCTTTCGATGGGGAGGAGAAACATCATCACTTGCAAGATGATTGTCACGGGCTTTTGCCAGGGTCCTTTAAAAGACACTACTGCAACGTCCAAGATTCTCTACGCTTTGACTTTCAATTTGCCTGGGAACATTAGTCCATGGACTTCTGAAGCACTCCGTTCATTACACGCATCCTTGCGCTGTCTTAAAAAGTGTCGGTTACGCCTTATATGTTGTTTGGGGGGTGGGGAAAACACCCGGAAGCTGCATCAACATGAGTCCAGACCTGCACCTAAAGTTGCAGATTGGATATTCGTAGTCATTAAGGTTATGAATGCTGCCTTCAGAAATCTGGACATGGTTCGATACTCAGAGTAGTATATAATTCTCTGTTTGCTCCGATACAATCATCTTACATAGTACTCTTGTGTGTGAGTTGAGATCTGAATCACCAAAGAAGACTGTGCATGTGGAATCCTTGAAGCGGACTAAATAGACATAGAGCTTACGCCAATGTTCTTGCAGTAAAGATCTGTCTCCCCCAGAAGTGTTACGAGTTGAGCCATGAGGGCGATGACGTGAAGTATCACATTCTAGATATGCGATGAGTATCAACGCTGAAAGCTTGAACGTTGAAAGTATCAACCTATTTACCGTATTTAGAGGCTCTAAATAAAGGTAGCACATGTACTCTATGCTAGGTTTAGTAGGCTGTTTTTGAGCTCTCATCCCCCCCCCTTCTCTCATCGCGTATATCAAACACGATTTAGATCTGAACAATCGATGAGCCATGATTCTTAGCAACCCGACTCAAAGTGCTGTCCATCACCAAGCATACCTAACAGAGGGACATGGGCAAACACAGGCTGTTCTTCCAACATACGTTATCGATTAGAGCAAGTATATGTATCCCTTCTTTGATTGATGCTTCGGCGCTTTACGGATTGCAGCATGAGTTAACTTCTTTTAAAAGAATATCTCACATATTTCATATGGTGTGTGGACGCTGTCTAAAAACTATCACAATGAATCCCCATGAGGGGAGACGAACCCAAAACTCCAAAACCGGGGAAATTTACTGGATGTGACCGAGTATATGGAGAGGTGGCAAGAAGTTGGGTTCGATGGTGAGTCGATGATGACCAGCAATGAGGAAGATCATATATCATTGAACAAACAGGGTGGCCGAGTGATCATATGATCGCAAAGGCTAAGTATATCCTAGTAAGCAGATCACACGGTCTAGAGTATATATACCCCTTCTCTATTAGATTGACAGCTTCTTCCCTTCTTTACACGATACGAAAGCAGTGCTCGTTGTGTATCTCTAAAAAGATAACTGGCGGTTTCGTTATGAGATCTCTGTGGAAGCAGGGGGATGGCATTAAGGGAGAGTGTCACGTAGTTTTTATCAATTATCTCAAAGATGTTGAAGGAATGTAATGATGAGTAGCTTTATCGTCAGTGAACTGATTAATTTGATCTCATGCCATAGGGCTCCATTCGTTGGTTTGTAATCTGTTCAAAATTCTGTGGAGTATATAAAGCCCGTCTCTGTGCCTGTTGTTTTTCTTCATAACTGACAGTCTCAGCTACATACTAAAAGGGACGGAAGAACTTTACATGGGCGGTCCCGCTGGATTCTGCTCTAAAAATTTGGAAAACGCCAGTGTATGTGGAACTAGAGAAGACTCGCTCCAGAATGATGCTCACCAATAAGTTCTATTATCTATGTGTACAAAGATGAAGCAAGATCGTCATTCGTACTTGTAAGATGAAGGTCTTTGGTGATATTGATCATCGTCAACAGACTTAGAGGGTGCAGCTAGCTGTGGGCAAACATTTCTATAGACGTGCGTGAAACTAACACAAGCCAGTCTCAGGATATATAATTCCCCTCTACAGCTGTTCCCGCTTCTCGGATGCATATCATAACACAGTGAAACCTACTAAAACTCTCCTACATTCTCTTTTATGGAACCCGGTGCCCAAAACGAATCTAAGAGAACCGAATGAGGGAGCATGACGGAGCACTGGAGTCCAGTGAATATCGGTGTGTAATCAGCATCATCATCTCACGTGTCTTGATTCTGCGCCATACTTAGTAAAGTCCGTGCGATTCGATATAAATATATACATATATATATATATATATATATATAGTTATATGAATTCTTCTGCTACCCTAAACTTGTTACTGTGCTTTCCAAGTCTTCCTCTGCGTAACAATCAAAATGACACCCCCAAGCGCCGTATGTGGGTCTGTAAGGACCAAAAAAGACCAGGATTCTGTCATATGGCTGGATAAGGGATTGGCCAATTTCCTTCTTGACATTCGCTTTTCTTTTCCTCGAGGATGAACACCTCAGCTTCTTTGACAGAGGTACAGGGTATTTGCTGGTGGGCCACGATCATCATTGTTGGGCAGTCGTGGAATGGAGGGTGCGATTTCAGGGTCTTAGGATCAGTACAGATATTCGGATAGTATACAAATCCTACTGGTAGAACATTTGAACTGCAGAAGCAACCTGATCCAGGGCTACATACTGAAAATATCGTGACTGGTCTACCATGTGGGGAGTAGATAAGCACATCAAAAAAGTCATGGCTGATGTCTATGTGACTAAAGTGCATAGTTCCCAGGTGGAAAAGATTCACATGCAGAGTTGCTGATCTCCATCAGAGTCAATCTCCCTCTACTTCTGTCTATCGAACTAGTGTGGACGCTGAAAGCTCTGACATGTAGACACCCCGTCATTGCTCATATGCAGGGGCTCCGGATCAGACTAAGATAGGATCTCTTCGCCAGATTCTGTCTTGGTCTCCTAGCTTAGGATATGCTAGGCACGGCTCTAATGCTCGCAAGAGGAGGCATGAAAAAACAACTGATGAACTAAGGGACTGCACTAAACCATGCAAGGGACGACAGAATTTTCTTATCGAGAGTCCGGTTCGATAAGAGCATATTGCTGCAGTATACCAGTGGCGTGAACGCAACGGCGAAACGCGAGCTGCCTTTTATGACTTTCCATTGGGTCCACTATATGGTACTTGGTATGACACGAGAGATGCTTGGATGCATGCGACCCTGACTCCAGTCACAGATGTGAACACTTTTGCCCGAAACAGCGAAAACAACCAGTGTAGATTGGAACAACATTATACCCCTAAGAACCCTTGTTTTTGTTATGTGCCGACCCAAACAACCCACCCAAAGAACTCTTACCAGGTCTCACAGAGCCATCGTCTGTCCACGCGCTTCCCACCCCTAAGGTCTGTGTATGTGTCTTTTCCTCTTTCTTCGTCTTCCTATCCTGTTTCCAGCTCTTGCCAACTCTAGCAGCAACAATCATACATATGATGGTCAAGGGCACCGCCGCAAGGAAGTACCATCCAAACGTTGCCGCCATGGAGCCTAGATCGTCCGTCATACTGAACAAACCCGTCACGAACGACAACGGAATGAATGTCGTCGCTAGCCACGTCAACCGAGCGAGGTTGTGGTTTTCTTCGAGACTGTGACGTGAGTCCTCGATCGAGATCTCAGATGTAACGATTGATGATAGCCGGTCGACGCGGTCTTGGAGTTCATTCAATGACTTCATGATGCGTTCAAAATCGGGCAGAATGTCATCCATGTTCCCACCTGGGACATTCTGCATCTGAGCTGGTGAAGTGAGGCGCGCGGCAATGGGTAGATCCTGCTCCAAAATCTCTGTCACCATTTCGCGGAGCACAGGAACGACGCGTCGCCATGTATGGAGACGTTTGAGTGAGCGCTCGATGACGTCGCCCTTCGCACGGAAACCTTTCGGCTTGTCGAGCTCCACCTCTATCTGCGCGAGGCGAGCTTTCACATACTCTAGCACGACGAGCCATTCCGCGCAGATGGTATATATTGCCGGCTTCACAAGTATCTGTGGATCCATGGACAATGTGGCTTGGTTCGCGGTCTTGAACCACGGATAGCCCGCCGTAGCTTGGACGATTGTGTCGTATAACGAGGACCCGAGAAGAGGTTTAGTCGGATCCTTAGTCTCTGAGCTCGGAATCGGCAGCCAGTTTGTATGGCCATTCCAAAGTGGAAACCCTTCATGTACAGTTGGATCGATTAGCACTATCCCGACAGTACAATTGGGCTGCAGCTTGTCCTTGCCCACCCATACTGTCGTTCGTGTCCTTGTTATGGACACCGTGGATCCAGGCGCATCCAAGAAAAGCCAGTGGTTTCTATCGTCGTCCGGCCTGCGGAAGACGTTATGGGAGTTGGACTCCTCCGCCGCATCGTCGAACGAGCTTTGAGATTTGTAGTATCTAAGTCTTGCATGTCGCAGGCGAAACCACTGCCTGTGCTTCATGCCTGCCATCAACGGAAGTGGGATCACCCACGGATCGCGAGTGTTGAACCAGGTGTAATCGACAATGTGTTCGCGGAAAAACAACGGGTCTATGTCAAAGCGGGATCCAAGTTGCTCAATCACTTGTAGCGAAAGATCCTCGACCAAGAATAGCCTAAGCGAGGGGTCTTCAGTCTCAATCGAGGTTTGCAACGCTTCTCTCAGAGCACTCGGCGAATCGAGCTTGACAGGACGCGGTTGTAACCCGGAGCAATAGTCTATTTGCGTGACCGTGACGCGATTTGCTCTCTCTTCTCTGTCTCCTGGGTTCTTTTTGATGTCCATCCATCGTAGCGGCGTGGTCCCAACTTCCATGAAATGGACCAAATGCTGTAACGTCTTCCAGGAACTTGCCAGAGACTTGACATGCGTCAAATAAGGGAACTTTGAGCTTGGTGCTTGTTCAGTACATAACCTCACCGGTAGCAAAAAAGGTGTACTGACGTGTCTTGAATCTCCCATTCCTGCGCGATAGGAGAAGGACTATAGCAGTCGCCGATGAAGTATGCATCGTTACCCATCGCAGTGTGGATATTGTATGTCGGCTTCGCCCGTTCAGGCCCCATGTTGATGGTCGTCATTGTGGCCGTGGTGGGTCGGTCGCGATGGCTTCAAGAACCGGTGTTGGAGTACTTTCCTGCCAGGCTATCAGCCTTATATTGCCAACGTCCAACAGTGTTGGTCCCGCGACATCGGTACTGGGCAAGTACCAAACTTCACGGGGTATGTGGCACGACTTAATGGGAGAGCTGAGGTGACGCTAGGCCGCGACTCGTCTCAGCTGTGGGGCCGGGAAAGGAGCCGATCGCCAAAATGGGCGGCCTCAATGTTTGCCTTCTTCGTCAAATAATCCCTAGAGCACGTCGGAACTTTATAACATTACTGTCGTAACGGACGAAGAAAAAGGCTGAGATGGGGCTGAAGGGAGTTAAGATGACTGTGCTCGTTTCGCTAGGCAAGGTCTGTACAAGCTCGATGGAGATCTTCCGAAGGGTCAAAAGCAAAGATCAACAAGCGAACCCGTCATCTCCAGCCCCCCTTCTTCTGCTCCAGCATATGCCAGGCCATTCTTGACCATTCAACATAGAAGCAACACACAGTGACGGTGATACAGGACGTTACACGAATTAGAGCATAGCATTCATCCCTCTGCTAACCTCCAGCAAGACGAAGATGTCATCATTTCAAGGCTTGACCAATGGCCTTGCACCTCCCTTCTCATTCCACCAGCTCTGCACATCCTTCAGACCCTTCACCTCGAAGTCCGTCTTCAACCCGTTCTTCACAATGGCCTTGAGCATTTCAGGCAGCTGCGCGTTCAATTCTGGGAACGTCCAACTACCTGGTCCGCAACCCAAGAAGGCTACATTTGCCATTCTCAATGTCGACGCAGGAATGGGAACGTGCTCGCCACCCAACGATCCTATTTCGATCCACGAAAGACGCTGGCTCTTGTTCTTCCTCTGCGAAATGATACCCGGGATCACGGCTTTAGTTACATCTCCCCAGAGATAGTCGAGCACGATATCCACGTCGGCAGCAGCAGAGAAATCTGTCTTGCTCATATCCTCTGCCAGGGCAATCGTTGCAGTGGCACCGTTCTCCTCGGTCTTGTCGAGTTTCGCTCCTGGCTTTCCGATTGTTACGATCTCTGTAGCGCCCATAGCCTTTGCGATTTGGACCGCGGCTTGTCCACTCACACCTGTGGCTCCTACAATGGCGACTGAGAAGTTCGAACCTGGCGTTACACTTGCGCGGGCCGTGAAAGCCATCCACGAGCTCATAGCCGCGTTGACTATAACCGCAATCGCATCAGGGTCTGCCCCAGTTGGAAGCGTGAAGATATCGGTTTTGTTGACATTGATCTCTTCTGCGAGCGACCCAGTCGGCGCTGTGAGACAATTGAAGTAGACCAGCTGGCCAGTTTCTGCGACTGTGCCGACTCCGTCAACTCCAGGAATATGAGGTGGGCTCTTCCCTGCTATGGAAAAATGCTTGCCGGCCGCTCGGCTGCGGACGAGGGTGTGTACGCCTGCAGCGACGACTTTGAGGCGTACTTGCGAGTCTGTCGGAGGAGGCAAAGAGAAGTCAGAGTACTCTGGAGCATCGCCCCAGGCTTTGACCACAGCTGCGTGCATTTTGATGGCGGGAGAGATTGCGCTTCTCAACGTGTAGGCTCTAGTGAGAAGTAAGTTGATGAGGTAGGACGAAAGATACATGTAGAGGAAAGTTCTGCTCCTTCTATATATGAACCGAGTCGTGTAGTTCCTACCATCAGCTCTATGTCGACTTCTTTCGGAAGCAAATTCAGAGCTGAATAATCTAGGCTGAAGTAGTCGTTGGCTGACCGTGGTAGATAGTGTCGTAGCGACCCTCGGTCGACCAATGATTGTATTGTCCGAATGCCGCGCTCGTGGTGGCAGAGAAGCCGAGGAGCGAGCGCCCGGCTACGCGAGTTCGGCCGATTAGGACAAATACACAGTTCGGTTTCCGCCATTTAGCACTGTGTGAGCATCTGGAACCACAAGATATTGATTGATTGGTTACAACAAATAGAATTGGCAAGTTGTTATGGTATCAAATGTTTCTCGGGATCATTAGCTCCCGGAAGGCAGCACGGACTGTCCAATGTAAGGGAGCAACGACAATTCGGCCCGAGGAATATCCAGACTTTCTCAGCATTCATATCAAGGCTCTTCATGCTTCTACAGATTGGATAACATGGCTTAAGTTTGCCTGGGGCAAAGAGAATGTCCTGCCAGCTAGCCTCAAGTAACAAGCATACAGCGGCCCCCACCACTGCCGACCAACTAGGCAAATCAGGCGTGCCACCCTGAAATACGCCCCGATGTCATCATGCTGATTACAACCCTCAGCTCCAACTAGAAGTAGCCAACGTAGAGTCAGGAATGCATGGGTTTCCAGTACGAACAGACTTCAGGTGATTCGACGCAGGTATCGGACAGTCGTAAACATTACTCACCGCGATGGTTAAATACGACCCCTCCGAGGATCCAGCATCTCTTTCTCTCTGTCGAGCATGCAATGCCATCTTTGAGCTTAACTCGTACCCATTCTGGGCCGAAGCCGAGGAAAAATACGGATTCAACTCGACCACGAGGCCGCACCACGCCTCGCAGCAAAGCCTGCGTGATGCTGTGGGGCAGGAATGCTGGCTCTGCCGACGGCTACCAAGAGACCGAGGCGGCGACATGCGATTCGAAGCCTTTGAAGAAGGAACTACGTATAGACTGAGGAAAGCGGGTGAGTTTAGAGGCCCGAAAACGAGTATGCGCTACTTGGTCCTTACAGAGGGGAGCGGGACGAGCGATTACAATGCGAATCGGGGGGATGACCAGCCGCTTCAGCACAGTGACTTTCGTGTCGACGCGATTGAGCCGTGGGAAGAAGTACACGAAGAGGCAGTCAGAGCGAGGGCGACAGACTCGACGGGGAGCGAGGCGACTCTGAAGTTGGCCAACCTGTGGCTCAAGACGTGTGAAGAAAACCATTCGTGCGGAAAGCCTGGAAAGGCGGGATGGTATCCAACGCGGTTACTGGACATCTCCACCGATATAATTCGGCTTATTCACTCGGGATCGCATGACCTCGAAGGACCGTATGCTTCGCTGAGCCATTGCTGGGGTAGAAATTATTTCCTACGACTTACGACGACGACAATCGAGACTTTCAAAGCTGGAGTGCCGTTCGCAGACTTTCCAGTCACCTTCCAGCATACCATCACGACCGTGAGAGCGCTGGGGATCCGATACTTGTGGATTGATTGCTATTGCATCATACAAGGAAACGACAAAGTAAGCCAGACGGACTGGGCCCGCGAAGTTGACAAGATGCGCGACGTGTACTCGCACAGTTTCATCAATATTGGAGCTGCAACGACCGATAATCCGTTTGGGGGCTTGTTCCGAGCCAGAGAGCTTCATCGGAACAGAACGTGCTTCGTCAAATGGCAGCCATCTCTTGAGGAACCAGAAAAGATTTGGAGGCTCCGGGAGCATGATAATTGGACTGATGGATATTGCTTTGGGGCATTCCAAGACTTGCAAAAACGGACGCTTATGAGAAGGGCTTGGGTCGTACAAGAGACAGCCTTGAGCAATCGCATGTTAACGTTCACGGATGAGGGGTTGATGTGGCAATGCAACTGGACAGCGGCAACTGAAGACTTTCCTCTTCAAATGTCGGACTGTATTGTTGACTGGGGAACAGCTCTCCCATTTTGGACTATGACAGATGTTGCAGCTGCAACGCGAGACCCCGAGCTGGCGCAGGAGCTTAGAATGATTCCAGGATGGGCAGCCGATGACGAGATGAAGAAATCTGATTTTACGACTTTGATAGAACGCTGGTATAGAACACTTGACGCGTATCGGCGGGCCCGTCTGACATTTCCCGAGAAGGACACATTTCCAGCCATAGACGGCATAGCACGCCTATTGTCGACACGCATGCGCGATCGGTATCAGCACGGTGTGTTCAGCCGCTCTCTGGTCGAAGGACTGATATGGTCAGCCAAAGCAGAATATGAGCCATGCCATGGAATCAACATACCCGGCATACCTAGCTGGCACTGGGCGTCTTACGAAGGTGGTGTCGACTTCTGGGGCTGTGAGTATCTCTACGCGCAAGAGAGAGAGAGCAGAAAACATTTTGCTTCCCTCGCATACATGTTCATGGCGGACGACTGCACGGCGCTTGCAGGTCCAGACGCGAAGGACTTCTGGCCTGACCTTCTTTGTATTGGCAAGCCTCTTGCAATTGACCGAACCAATAGCCGGGAAGTGTTCGCTGTTGTCTCGTCATCTTCCTTCCCTTCCAGCTTCGTTCCTAAGCTAGCCGGAAGTAAGGGACGACTCTCCGTGAATCTAGACAAGGACGAGTGGCTTCAACATCTGGAGGCCCAGTATGCGTTTCTGCCGATTCTAGGAACGCACGATGCGACAAAGTCCAGATTCTATGAACGAGAGATCATCAACCTCCACGTCCAAGGACTTGTCCTTCGAAAAACCGGGCATGGAAGGTATAGACGAGTTGGTGTAGGGTCCGCGGCGAATCATGAACAAGATGAGATGATGGAAGTATTCAACAGGAAGAAACCTGAAATAATTATACTCGAATAAGATTCCGCTGCGCTATGCGGTTTGCAAGCTTGAGAACGGGGGCTCAGCCAGGTGATGTATGAGCGAGTTGTCAATCATTAGGGTCCCCCAGTCTTAGGGAAATTGACCCGACCTGGAGGAGCGTCGCTGACGTGAGCCATTATTTCTCTCACTGCGGTAATAGGTAATTTTCCCGTTCGCCACTTTACGACCAGACAAGAGGCTCTATCGGGCCACGCTTTCCTCCCTCAGAAAATCCTAAGAAGCCCTAACCTGCCGAATGTTGCACGCTAGACCAGAAATTCGAATAGCATGCCTATCGTAGCGACACTCCAAATGTGTTCCAAGAAATAAAGGGTACTCCACAGACTTGTAGTGCGAATGCCAGGAGTAGTACGACCACTCCAACTATGCCACCAACAACGGTGAATGAGAGAGGCGGGTTCTTTTTGTCTCTGTGCACTGCGTCTAGGACCGGTCTAATTGATGGTAGTTCGGTTGTCGCCAATGCTGGTTGAATAAGAACCATGAAATCTTTCTTCGAAGTTGGGGACCTCTGAGGGGGAACCGCGATTTCTTCATCCCGTTCGTTTTGCTCTGTAGGCGCAAAGGTCTCGACCGTAGGCATGGGTAATGTACGAGGGGGCTCGGTAATGATGTCGTTGTTCGAATTCCGTTCCTCGGCCGCGGATGGTTCCTTCGTAGTCAGTTGTGGGCTGGCTGCTGCTCTTTGTCTCCCACTTGCTTCGAAAAGAAACTTTTCGACTTCTTCGTTATCCCACCCTTTCGCGATCTGCACTGGTGTGAAACCGTTGCTGTTCTTGAGGTGTAGTGGGGCACCTGCATCAACAAGGCGTCGACATGCCTCCATGTCACCCAAGGCAGCAGCCCATCCAATGGCCTTGTCAATCTGATCGCTGTCACCGTTTATTATCGTTTGCGGCTGAGCGAGAAGATAGACGGCAGCGCTGGAGCCACCATTTTTCAAAGCAATCTCCCAAGGCGGACGATTCCCAAACTCTGACATATTCACATCCGCACCATGTTTGACAAGCGCTCGAACGATATCCGTGTCGCCCATTTGGCACGCTACAATCAAAGGCGATCGACCGAATGCATCGTGGGGATCGACAAATACACCCGTTTCGAGGAGCAGATTCACAAATTCAACACTTCGTCTGCAGGCCACATGCAGTGCGGTCTCCTTAAAATCGGCCGTAGCGGCATTGAGTTCGTCCAGTTCGGTTCTAGTTAGACGAAATCGAAGAGTCTCGATATCATCTTGTAAGACCGCAGTCGAGAGTGGAAGTTCTGTCTTGATTGCAAATGTGTCCGCTTTGTGTACAAAGTGGGCATCGCGTTGCATTTGAAGAGCAACTTCTTTTTCTCTTGCTTGGCGCAAGGCTTCTAGGACTTCTGTCTGGCCAGCATCCTTGGCAGCACGGACTGGCGTTTTCCCATCCTTATTCTTGATGTCAGTACGAGCACCAAATTCAAGCAACACCTTCGTGGTCGCGAGGTAGCCTCGGCTGGCAGCATCGTGAAGAGCAGTCTCTCCCCCGGATCCTTGAGCATCAACATCGAGATCTTTGCAAAAATCCAAAAGGAGGCGTAGAGTTTGCGATTGCCCATTGATGGCGGCAGCATGGAATATGTTTCTGTCAAGGAAATCGGTGAAGACGTATTCGACCCCGTGTTGGAGAAGCATCTTCACTGCATCAAATTGCCCTTCGTCTACTGCTTTGTGAACAGGATGCCCCACATCAGCGTCTGCTCCACCTCTAATTAGTACTTCCATGGCCTTCAAATGACCTGAGATGGCAGCGTAATGCAAAGCGGTGTAGCCTGCACGATCCTCGTGATTCTTGTCGATATGTGGATGATTCAATAAAGACTCGATGCAATCTGTGGCGTTGTCGCTAGCGACCATAAGCAGTGGATTCCAGCCAGTGTCTGGCTGACCTAGGTTGACGTCGATGTCCGACCTCGATAGTAAGATGTCCACTAGCTTGACGTCGTTGTGCCAACAAGCTATCATTAATGCGGTGTAGTGGTAGAATGATGTACATACGTCGTTGATCGCGACATTAGTCTCCTTCACGAGTCTTGTAGTCAATGAAATGTCCCAGTTTCTGACTGTTCGATGTAGTGCAGTCGAGCCACGTTGATCTACAATAGTAGCGGAAGCCCCGTCATGAAGTAGGATATCGGCTACCTCCAGATGCTCGTTGGCGCAAGCCCACATCAACGGCGTTGTGTCATAGGTATCCAGCACATTAGGATCTGTCCCGTCATCTAGTAGTCGAACCACGACGTCGTCCAGCCCAAAAAATGCAGCAACGTGGAGAGGATCCACGCCACCCGGAACATCCCAGCTATTTGATGATACCGTGTCCGAGTACCACATAGCTTGGACCGAGGCTTCTAGAAGAGGCTTATTCCTAAGGAACATTGTGGCCTGAGGCGTTACAATATCAGAGTCGCAGATTCGTGCGTGGTGCCCCCAGAAAGAGGCAGCGTAGGCGAAGAATGGGTATTCTTTCACCCGCAGCTCGTATGCTTCCGACTCATTGGATCCAACACAGGGACCAAATTGAAAGCCATCGAGCTGAAGGTAGGCTAGACAGCATTCGGCGATCTCAACGTCGCCATTCGTGAAAAGGGTCGAGCGTGTTTTGTTGAAATAATCTTCGGCGGTCTTGTGCGTGAGGCGAACGCACTCGTTTTCGTCGATGATCACAAGTCCCGCACTCAATGAGGTGAGTATTTTCGAGCTCATAACAAGGGCTTGATTGATTTCGTGAACGCCTCGTGACACAGCGGTTGCGTGCTCCAATTCGTGCATCGTAAGCGGGCGTTTCGCGTAGGAGACCCACAACAGCAGTCTATTGACGGCCCGCCGTCGGTTAGGACTTAATTTATCGATTCGCAACATTGCTTGATCATATGTATCATTGATGCCCTGCGGTAGATTTCGTAGGGCATGCTCAATTTCACCAGCCGTAAGGCAGTCGGCGAGCGCATCCATGTGAAATCTAGCCAACAAAAACCTATATCAGCGGTCAGAGAAGTCCTTCCAATACATAGGAGTACTGACATGTCTTGTGCATTCTCTACGATGATGTCGAGAATGCGCTCTCGTAGCTCAGAGTTCCTTGCGACCATTCGAGTCAAGTCTGCTTCAATCTCGATGCGCCGGTTGACATAGCTTTCAATATCCTCCGGCTGAGCAGCAATCCGGACCTTGATGCTACTGAGTCGTTTGATAAATACGTGACCACCTTGCTCTCCTGTCGCTCTGCAATCCTCACAATGATCGAAATTGACGCAATCTTCGCAATGATAATAGACCTGCAGACGCTCCTTTTTACAGCCGTCGCAATAAATTCCGTCCAAAGGATATCCGAAACGATTCGCGATACTCTCAATCTTTCTCGATGTGACCATGACCTTTGGGCTTCCTTTCAAACCGTGTAGGGTCTCCAGAATATTGTATCGCTTGGCCTCATCAATCATCTCATCCAAGGCGTCAAGAACGATATAGGTCTTTGGTGACTTGGCGATGGCTTCCCCAAGTATGTCACTAATTTCAGCTAGTTTAGGACGTGTTTGTTGTATCAAGTTCTTGTTGTATAGTTGTTGCAGCTTGCCAGGAAGATCTGAACAGACCTGAACAACTTGCTTGAGCAGACTGGCTATCAGATGATCGATCGACTGGGAATCGGAGGAATCATAGCTGCAGAAGGCAACTAGCACAAGTGAGTCGTCAGACTGATGAAGCCGTCGTAATTCCGTAACCGCATTTGATGCAATATACGTTTTGCCAGCGCCTGGTATTCCATAGCACCATAACCACCGGTCGTCCCCCGTGTGCCAAGACTGAAATTCTTCACCTGAGAAAAACCAGTCGCCGGTCCCCGGAGTAGCTGTGATGTTTTCCTGTTTCTGCTTGAAGTTGAGTGGTGAGAGCCAATCAATAATGTCCTTGAATTGAGTATCTGTAACGCTCTTCTTGACGACCGACACATCTTCTCGCATCTCTTGCGCCAACGCAATGCTAGCTTGGCCTTCGATCATGATGACTGAGGTTTTCAGATGCTCAATTTTCGTGATGGTGCGCTCCACATAGGGTTGGTCCAAAGGCCATCGCAGCGTCTGCTTCATCTTGCCCTTCAAGCTATCTGTAGTCGTGAGCTTGTCCCAGATGTCGTCCAGGGCCTTGCGCATTTGCTGGAAAACACCATTCGGTTGCGCGAGGGATTCCAGAGGTTTCATCCAGGAGCCGTTTTGGTCTTCTGAAAGAGGCGCAAACTGAGTCTCCAGGTTCCGCAGCGTCATCCAAAGCAAAGTGATCTCGTCACAAAGCTTTCGACGCTCTTTGCCACCTTCCTTGATGGTATCGAGCAACTTGATGATCTTAAAGGACGCATCGGCGAGTTGCACGATGCTGGAGGCCACTCCCACCACGGAAAGCGGATCCATCGTGCCAAGTGGATCACTACGGTCGTTATCGGCGGTGAGTCCACGACTCGACCATACTTGAGGATAGATACATGCATGGTTCGTAACAATCGAGGTTTTCGCAGAGGAGATGGCGGCTTCGTGGGGGCCAACTTGGCCAGTTAGGATATTACGTGATCATATGACATCAGCTATGCATGCCCACTCTGGGCAGCAATGCAAACGCGCTCCATCCGTCAGCCGCCCCATCTGCTATCGTTCAACACAAGGAGTTAATTTTGATGAAGTCTCCTTAAGAGGCTGTTGTTAATGTCGGAAAACACCGTTCGGAGGGCAGTATAAGATCAAGTTGTAGCGACCAACGAAGCCTTCAAGCTTTCAACTTCGCGGCTTGCTGCAAAGCCCCAGCCTTGGAAAGCGAATGATCCATTGGTGAACGTGGTTATACTCTCTCGGCCGAGTGTCAGTCCCCTGTGTTCCTGACCAAGTCGGAGCATTGATCTTTATCACAGTTCAGTGCAGAGGAGAGATCATGACAACCTTCCTGCGCAACTCACCACTGGCATGTAAATGCTCCCAGGGCTGCAAAGCGACCGATGCTTCGAAGTAGCTTACCAAAGCTTCAACCTCATCTAGCCGTGTCGGCATATTGACTGTATGATGAATGACTCTCTTTATATTATATTTTGGCAACAACTTACCGCTGCGATACAAGCAAGACTCGGTGGTTCACCATAGTAGCGTACCCTGCACATCTCCACTCTGACCGAAGGCACTGTCATTCATGACATCAGATACAAGATCGCCAGTTACTCTGATCCAATTTGCGGAGGATCCCTTTTGTAAGATTTCCTCCAAGGCTGTCGCAAGATATGGTTTGTTCGTTCACTATGTGACTACCTTCCCAACGGTATTACGAGGGAGTCAAGACGCGAACCATAATCCTCAGGCGGAGAGCATGTTCTAGCATATCCGGGTCTGGTGTACACTAAGGCTAGTATGTTTATGAGGGTAATCGAAGTAAGTACAGCTTCAGCATCTGGCTCTGTCAGTTGGAACTCAACAGACGAGCAGTCTAGACATCCGTGAGGAGTAGACTGAATATTGTCCAGGTAGGTATCGGTCAAGCTAATTGCAGCTCAACGCGCCACAGCACACAAAGCTGTCCACTAGTCTGGCCTAGCGCGACTTTGGCGCGTTTACTCTACTGCGTCATCGACGACGACAAAAGAACCATACATTCTCGCTGCAGGAGCCTACAGGACCTAGGACGCCTTTCGTAGTGTCTATGCGGCCTGCATACCTAATTAGAGCAACGAACTCATTCGTGACGAAATCGAAACCTCAGCTTCCGCTTAGAATTGCTGTACGCCACGTCCAGCATACCTGCAGTCAACGCGAACAAAGTACACATCCGCGCGATCTGACGCGCATGCACGTGTCTCTCACATTTCCAGCAAACATGTCTAAACGTGGGGCTCTGGACTCCTTCTTTAAACCGTCGGCACCGAAGAAGGCCAAATATGCTGTCTCAACATCGGCATCTCATCATACAGCCTACCCCTTTCCCATACCACACCTTCCCTCCGACATAGCGGACCAACTGCAATTCTCGCCAGCAGAAGAAGGCCGCCTGATGAACGACCAGCCGGACCTGGACCTCGTCTACTACCAGCCCTACATCCCAACCAGCATCGCGAGCAGCCTGTTCGAATTCCTACGACAAGAATTACCCTTCTACCGCGTAATCTATCAGATCAAGCGCGGACCCGTGGAAACTACAATCAACACGCCACGCTTTACCACCGTCTTCGGCGTCGACGAAACGTCTCGCTTCACCGAATCCGGAAGCCTAGTCGACGCGAAGACGGAGAAGCCAATCGAGAAGTCGCGGTACAAATGCATACCAAGACCGCTACCTCACTGTCTAGATGCGTTGCGGAAGTTGACCGAGGCGACGACAGGCGAGACGTTCAACTTCTGCCTCGTGAATTACTACGCAGACGGCAATGACAGCATCAGCTATCACTCGGACGACGAGCGGTTTCTCGGGAAGGATCCTGCCATCGCGTCCTTCTCTCTTGGGGCTAAGAGGGACTTCCTCATGAAGCACAAACCTGCTGTGCCAGGCGCACCGGCAATCGACGCCAAGCCGATCAAGTTGCCGCTGGGAAGCGGTGATATGGTGCTTATGAGAGGGAGGACGCAGGCGAATTGGCTGCATAGCATTCCAAAGAGAGCGGGAGATGAGGCGAGGAAAGGGAGGATCAACATTACGTTTAGGAAGGCCATGGTGAAGGGCGGGACTGACAATTACTATCAGTATAACGTTGGCAAGGGAGGGGCTTTAAAATGGGATGCTGGAGGCAAGAAGATGGCACCGTGGACGGGTGACGAGAAAAGTGCAGCGAAAACGCAGGAAATCGATGGTGCCGAGCACTCGGGTGTTGGCGGAGAGTTCAAAGAGGTCGGATCGGTGGAGGACAAAGACGCTGCTAGAGATTGCAAAACTGAGCATGCCACTGTCGTGAAGGGCGACAACGAGGCTTCGTAAGAGACGAGGAGGATAGCGTAAAACGATGCAAACCTCTTGCGAAACGATTTGCTCTCTTGCCGATCTCCAGCCTATCAGAAATCTAGGACTGACTTGGAAGAGGGCCAGAAACTTCAATAGGATCGAATCAATGTATCGTATCGTGACCCATGGGTCATCTGAACGACCAGCATCCGAACCAATGTTCGCTATTCTTGATGAATTCCATCCCCATCTGATGGGAGCGGTCTCGATGAGGTCTGTGGCTTGACGGATTCACCCCGCCCTATGCCGAAACTGGGGCCAGGGAGATACGAGGAGCGACAAGAACAGAGAGAAGAGCCGATACGAACCTTGGGAATCCTGGGACCGGAGGATCGTGAGTCAGAAGGATATGCAGGCTGTTATTAGTAAGGCCCAGGGGCGGGGAGGGATGGTGATGTGTGACGGCAGCAATGCCATGCTGCTCTTAGAGTGCTTGGCGTTTTCGAAGCCTGAGGATTCGGAGTTAAATGCCCTGACCGCCCATCTTTTCTTCACCACCAGCGTTGCTGTTGCTCTCGTCCTCTTCCCACGCAGCCCTCACGACCGTAGTTGGTGTGCGTAGGCCCTGCAGTGCTGCGCCTCCTGATTCGCATCGACCTCGCGCCGAACGCAGCGGCCCTACTCACCCGGCAAGATACGTCAGGGTTACCAGACTACCATTGGACAGGTGAGCTGCGAGCACAATTCTCACTCTTGGGCGGAGACTTGGTCTAACATGGGATTTTACAGCTTTGGGGCGACCGCATTGTACTGAGCGCAACTGCCCTCATCCGCGCCTGCCCTATCGATCGTCGTGGGTTTCGGACGGCCCAACCTCTACCCCGCGACCGTGAGGACATCACTTCTGGAGACGTGGCAGCTACAATTTTACTGCCTCTACACACCGGACCTTCGAGATTGAGTACGGCGGTTGTGATCACTGAGCGGAATACTTACTGTGAAGAAGGCCAGCATTGAGGCGACGAGACCAGAACCGGACGCAACGAGCGAGAGAGAGGGGGATAGCAGGAACCACCACTACCTGGGCACTCTAGGGTTCTTCAACCCTCAGCAGCGCAGGCAGGATCCTTGGCGCTGGAGTTACGACGCTCCTCCGAAAGATTTAAAACCGGCCGTCAGCCCGCCTTCGTGGACTTTCGCCATCCACTCGACCCTCAACACCGCCTTTCCTCCTTGTACACCAAGTCTGCGGCTCGCACGAGCTAACGCGGCTTAATCTGCGTCATCCGTTCCCCCCGAAGCAGCTGCCTGCTTCACTAAAATCTTCGAGGAGAAGGTTCATATCGAACACGGACTTAACCATCCTAAACCCGATACTCCCGTCATACGACGTACTACAGCATTATGCCTCCTACACCGCCTTCGACGACATCATCGAGCGCGGGGCAGTCGCCGCCAGATCCGCAATTTAGAGTTGTGCGCAAGCGCAACAGAGTCCCATTGTCCTGCGGACCTTGCAGGCATAGGAAGTATGCTTACGACGGATGGCCCTTACGAAGCCAATAGCTAACAGTGGCAGGCTGAAATGCAATCGTGGTCATCCATGCGACAACTGCACTAAGCGTGGAGACACAGGATCATGTACGTACGCTACTCCAGGCAGCCGCAAAAAGAGCTCCTCTAGCCAGGGCTCCAACGCTTCTCCTGATGACATGCAAAATCGCATTGACCGCCTTGAAGGACTTGTTCTTTCATTGATGACCAATGGCCCCCAGAGCGCCGGACCTGCTGCCGCTCAGGCAGCAATTGAGAGTAGCTTCGGTAACGGCACCTCCGAGCAACCATACGATATCGTGGACAATGGTCCCGAATCCATCAAAGAGGAAGACGAGGGCGAGGAGAGTGAGGTGGAGCAAGTGGCAAAGTCGATCGGTGTCATGAAAGTTGACAACAATAAGGCGATTTTCGCATCGGAAGCGCATTGGTATGCGATACTAGGAGAAGTACGAACTGACACACCTATAAACATTGTAAACTCTGACAACCTGTAGATATCAGAAGTGAAAAGCTATTTCAGCGAGCACAAGAAGCAGTACGACGAGCAGCTGAAACGATTCAAGGCCTCGCACAAGGACGAACACCAGCCAGGCACCGCGTTCCTGTTTGGCGCGCAGAAGCCCACCACGCACGCCGAAATCCTCTCTCGATTCCCCCCCAAGTCGACCGCCGATATTCTGATATCTCGATACTTCAATACATACGATCCAGGAATTCACATTATACACGGACCAACATTTCAAAAACAGTATGACCAGCACTGGCTTGCACCCGATGATACGCCCATCATTTGGCTCGGTCTTGTGTTTGCGATGATGTGTATAGCTCTGCAATCGTACAGTCGAGCAGGCGACGAGCCACCCGAGTACAGAGGCAAATCCTGGGAAATGTCAGGCGAATACAGGAATTTGACAGCGCAGTGCCTAGTGATGGCAGACATTACGCAACCTATCACGGACATGCTAGAGACTCTGATTCTCCATATATACTCCGACTATGCACGGAGTCGAGATGCCGAGGTTGGCATCTTGATCAGCACGGGCATCATCGTGCGACTGGCGATGCGCATGGGGCTCCACCGTGATGCGCGACCATACCCTGGGATCACTGTTTTCCAGGGTGAGATGCGCCGACGCGTGTGGGCCGCAATCCGCTCACTAGATCTCCTGTTTTCGGCGCAAGCCGGGTTACCTCCCATCATTAGGCCACGAGACACGAATGCTGAGATTCCACGAAACATCTACGACGACGAACTCTACACGGATATGAAGGCTCTTCCACAATCGAGGCCTGAGACTGAAGCCACTCCCACTCTATTCTTGATCAATCGAACACGCTTGATCTACAAGCTTGGAGAAGCCGTGGAGGTGACGGAATCCCTCACCTGCTCTGGATATGAGGAGATTATGAAGCTGGATTCACAGGCGAGGGAGCTCCATGAGCAGGTTTCGCCCCATCTGCGCATCCGGACTATGGATGAGTCTGCGAGAGATCCGTCGACCCTGATCATGCAGCGGTTTACTCTCGATCTTCTCTATTTGAAGATCATTGGCACTCTTCATCGCAAGTTTGTTGCGCCAGCCCGCGTCAATGCCAGGTTCAACTACTCCAGGCGAGCCTGCATTGATGCATCGATGACGATGCTGCAACACCAGGCTACGTTACACCGGGAGTGCCAACCTGGTGGCCGGCTGCGAAGTGTGAAATGGTTCATTTCATCTCTCACTACAGTTGACTTCCTTCTTGCTGCGATGATCGTGGCTTCCGATCTTTACCACACGGCTCGGGCAGAGCAACGGGGCCGAGTCGCTAACGACGTGTTCCTCTGGAATCACGACCGTCGCGACGAGATGCTCGACGCGATTGAAACTGCCGTCGGCATTTGGGAGGGCCTCAAAGACCACTCGATGGAAGCGTACAAGGCGCATTCGACGTTGAGTGTGATGTTGACACAATTGAAACAGCATCAGGCTATGAGAGCTCAAGGGAGCTTTTCCAATACTTCGCCAACCTCGGCGTTTCAAAGCACCAGTCCCATGGACGATTCGAACGTCGCGCCGGAGCACTCAGCGGCTATGACTCTGGGTATGCTAAGTTCTGGAGGCATGACGCCAAATTCGGCAAACATGTTCGAAAACCGATATCCGGCCTCGATGGCAAATCTGCTAAACGAACCTGTTCCGCAGCAATCTTCTGGTCTCACGCCGAATTATGGCGGCATGGGTTCTGGTGTTGAGAATACGCCAGGCTCGTTCTCCAATCTCTTCGGTGCTAGCATTGGTTTCCAGAATATGGAGCTCCCTAGCACCGATAACATCGATTGGGTAAGGACTCTTGTTTTGCACACGATTGAGTGACTGAAAGCTGACTGTGGCAGAATGCATGGGACTCTTACATTCAAGGACCCTCGATGGATACATCGAACTCTTTCTTCCCTATGGACATGAGCATGCAGACAGATAATTTCGGAAACGGACTGTCGGGCTCGCAGAATCTCCAGCAAAACAACGCTAACGCGTTCGCTGGCAACGGGATGGCAAATGGAGGACCCTTCATGGGAGTGAGCACGCCTCCCCGAAACAACTTTCCCTAGTGGAGCCTAACGGTCCTCAGGCTCCACACGATCCGAAGACGTCTTCGGGCTCGGGATACACGATGGGATTCGTGATACCCAAGCAGAATTGAGGTTATGATTGCAGGTTTGATTTATGGGATACCACTTGGGCAGGTCTATAAGGACCATGATGATTTAATGGTTTATCTTTGGGTTACGCATGGTTACAGTCGATGTCTGGCCATGTGTTAACGAGGCCTTCGATAGATTACGTCCATGTACCCTATGTATGTACTCGTATAGCGTTGGGCAAAAGTTCTCTGGCAGGTGATAGCCTGATCGTCGGATTGGTGCTTGAATGGACAGCAGGTCTAGCCGAGCACTGCCCCGCGCCAGCAATCGCACATTCTCAGCTCTCGTACTTCAACACCATGCTCCCTGTTTCTTTCTTGAAGCGATAGCATCTTGTTAGATCATTTGCCACCCGAAGTCCCACCTTACCGCCGCGGTTCGCCTAAGGACAGCCTCAGGAACGTGTCGGCGACCCGCAACAAGCTTCGATTCAGCCGGACTGCCCCACTCCCAACCTATCGCGGGGTTCGAAGGTTGACGCCAGTTCAAGGGGTTCAGAAACAAGACGTGTTTCTAGTAAACAAACGGCCAGCGGAATCGACGATAGACCGGGGCGGCTGAAGTGTACAATCTCTTGTACTACGTCATACTCCCGCGCGAAAGCTGACCACGCGCCGGGCGTACTTTGCCCCGCCAGTTAGCTAGGTACCTACACGAAGAAGGCTGGGAGAAGCCACAGGGTTCGTAGGCTGCAGTCAATAACTTCAGCCTCAGCCTTCCTCTACTATTCAATCAAGAGAACCTGCTGCTGTATGAGTACCTGGGGAACAAGATTTCTGGTCGTGTTCGCTGTGCTCGTCGTCTTCGCAGCACTGTTCAGTATCATCGGCGCTGGGGACCCTGAGAGCGACGAGGAGATCGAACCACTACACGCCAACGCGAGGCGCTCCGATACAGATATCGTGTAGCCTCCTACTCCCTTCCTCTTCGCATCATCCATCACACTCAGGAGAGCTATACACGAAAACCCACGATGCCCGAACCAACGCCCATCTCCCCGCCCATCCAAACCGACACCTCTTCATCCGCCGCACAACCCTCAGGCCCCATATCCCCTGTAACACGCTCCGGGACCTTCGAACACAAGACGTCTGGTGCCGTACCGCCCGCGATACCGGAGATCAATACAGACATCAAAGCTGTGAACGCCGCGCCGGTGGAGATAGATGGCATACAAACGAGCGCCGAGGAGGTGGAGCTGAAGCGAAGCAACACGACGGGCAGTCGGAAGGGCAATCTCGTCAGTCCTAACTTGGGCGAGGAGGATGAGATTGAGGCGGAGTTTTTGGGGGAGGGGGAGAAGGGGGTTGGGAAGGAGTTGAAGGAGGTATGTTATCGTGTTTTGGGGGCTAGATAAGGATGCTAACGAACATGAATAGAAGAGAGCAGCCATTCTAGCAGCGCGATCGAAAGACCCGGGCGTTATCGTGAATATGCCGGATGTGCCCACGGCCGAGGAGGTCGAGGCTGCGAAGAGTGCGGATGGGACGACGACGCCGGCGATTCCGGTTGAGGGGAAGTGATGGCACTCATGATAGAATAATATAAAACGACGTTAGTTGCGTGGGATGGGAATAGAGTTGGACACCAGGGAATTTATGATAAGTAGAGCGGATCTCGTAATGGGATGCTTTTATGACTACGAGGGAATAGCTTTTGGTAACACTCAGATAGAGCTAGGGATATAGAGGGAGGGGTGATACTGATATCCATCTTCAGAACGTATTTCGTTGCTTATCATCATCGATGTGTTCCGCCCTAAATTCGAGGTCACCCTGTCGTATTGTGGTACTTTCCTATATATATCCATCCATCTGCCACCACTCTCCTCCTCTTCACATCTACGCTTCCTTCGATGGCAAGGATCTAAATCAAGATTTGAAGCGCGACATGTGCTTGGTTCTTCTGGACTCAAAACAATGGTCTATGACCTTCTATGAGTCTGCCGAGAGAGAGGATGACATAGACCCTTTTTTGGTCAAAAGAGCAGTGTGCTTGAACATTTGGATCGAAATGGATGTGGCGATGATGATGACCACTACATGCTCCGCCATGTCTTCAGATACACCCTCTTCCCTTTCCTGGCCATCGATTATCTATATAAATCCACTGACTCCGAGTAATCGAATCTCCTTCTTTCACACAAGGCCTGCTCGCTTGGGAAGAGCATCAAAAACTTCCGGCCAACACTTCCCATGTGCTCGGCGGCCGGGGCACTGAAACCATCAGCCTGACTGGGCCATGTGGACGGAGGAAGAACCGATCTCAAAAAGTGATATGAATCCATGCGATTTATGGCGGTTAGCACGTTTCCAAAACTCGACATGCACAAATAAGGTGATGATGATAATGATCAACGGTGTTGTACCTCCCTTCGATTAGCTTTATCATGTCTATATAAACCACTCGTTCTTGTTCTGTGTACTAATCTCTTCACACAAGTCTAATCCTGCGCAGACAGGCGTTCAAAAGAAAGATTTGGAAAACGCATGCTGCTAGTAGCTGCGGCAATAAAATGCAGGTGAATAAGATGTATGTGGACGGACATGGAGTCGCTTTCCATATTCAGCCAGGGCCAGCCAGCATAGTCCCGATATGATATGATCGTGTGTGTGTGTGTGTGTGTGTCTTAGTCCGAATTGTGATGATGGTGGATGCACGATAGAAGTAACGAAGTGACCTGTACATACCGCTCTCTTCTCTTTTTCTCCAGCCTTCCCGCTAC
Source organism: Lophiostoma macrostomum CBS 122681 (assembly GCA_010405375.1). NCBI lineage: Eukaryota > Fungi > Ascomycota > Dothideomycetes > Pleosporales > Lophiostomataceae > Lophiostoma > Lophiostoma macrostomum. The sequence goes on along the minus strand of MU004375.1, from coordinate 3,602 downwards.
ATTCCTTTCTGCTCACATGTGCTCTACCGGAGTGGTAAAGCAAATCAAATCGATGGAGTTACTTACACATGGTACTCTGCGACTGAAAAGCGGTAACATCAAACAACGCAGTCTTGAACAAACATATGCGTTGCAAATTCGGCCTTTTGATTTGAGAATGTATCGGGTGGTGCTGCTTCGGAAGTGGAATGGGATGGTGATGATCACCATTTGTATCCACATGACGTCCAAACTTTAGCCCTTACTCATCATGGAATTGTGGATCCGCGAGCAGGCAGGAAGAATTTGGAACATTGGGAAGTATTTCTGATGGCTGATTGGCATCACCAACCTCCTCGGACCTTCTCATTTGTTGCTGATTGTCGGTACTGTATTTGCTACGCCATCTTTTTCGTACCGCAGGTTGGGTTTGGCCGCCTTGTCGGCTATATAACGCCCCTTATTCCTGCCCTTTAAACCCTTCTCTGTATATGATCTAGGTTCCCTAGATTGGGCACCAAAAAATATACAAATCTTATTCAATGAGCTTGGTGGTTGTGGTATCAAAAAGAATGGAGTCAAAGAAGATTTCATGCGGACGGGCGAGGAACCTCCCTTGCCTGCACGAGACGGGTTAGCATTATCCCGAATCGAAACTATTATCATACGCTATGATGATGATGAGGATCGTGAATGTCAATCGACTTTTGTGACTTGAGTCGGTGCTCTAGGGCAAAGCCTCCCACATCGTCTCTACATAAAGCCACACACTTCTGCCTCCGAGTCTTCTTCTCTTAGCAAACTTGAGTCTCTTCTCAAGGGCGCCAAAATCTACAGCTGGTATTCCCATGGGCTCGTCGCTGGGGTTCCTAAAAATTCACTACTGAAATGGCATGTTGAAAGTCGAAGAGACCTTTGAACAGTCCTGTAAATGAATTGTGTTTATTCAACCAGATACCGTTACTAGTGCTGGATGTGGTTACTTGAGTATGTCGACAGTGATGATCAGCATTCTAAATTTTGTCGTCCTCTCTATTTTCTTTTATACATATTTGCTTTGAAACGTACCCTAGGTAGGTTTGGGGACTCTCCGAACCTAGCAGAAGGTACATAAATACCTCAGCTCCTACCCATCAAGCTCTCTTCTCTCCACCAAAGCCTTCACCCACAGGCATAGACTCAAAAGGGATCACGAACCCGTCATGGGCTCCGTGTCCTGGCACCAAAAATCATCAACCATAGATCATTATGTGGAAGAGCAGGAGGTGCTCATCTGAACGCATGTGGGAGTGCTTCAGGCTCAATCAAGTAGCTATCACTAGTACGGTATTTACGACAGCATCGAGGGATTGATGATAGACATCGGTATTCATTCATTCCAAATTCGTCGTGTCAGCGAGGACAGACTAGCGCAAGGTCTGGTATTACGTATATATAAACACCTCTCCTCTCTGTGGAGGGAGCTTTCTTTCTCACACACGCATTTATAGTGAGACTCAAAAGAAGCCATTATTAGTATGAATGTGTCTGCTGGCGTGAGACTAAAACAACAAGAAAAGGATTTATGTGGAGAACATGAGAAGACGCACGATTTCAGAACGTAGCTGTGTGCTTGTACACATTGAGCGATGCCACAAGTCTTTCTGGAGGTGTTGTTGTGTTGATGATGACTGGGACTCTCTATAGATTTTGAGCCAACATTGGCGAGTGGACTCTGATCAATATAAATCCACTCTGCTATACCTACGAGATCTTCCTCTCTACACCTGCAAATCCCGGGCTTTCAAAAACCGCATCAGAAATTTTGGATGTGTCCACTTGGCTGGGAATTTAAAGTATCGATGCGACTTCACATGTGCGGACGAGCGGCACAGACACGGATAAAAATTCTAGCTTCATGCTTCGATTAACCATCGATCTCACATGCGGTAACTTTTAAACGTCTAAGATGCTGAAAGATGGTGATCATCTTTACACTTGCTATCCTTTCCCAGCGCTGGTGCACTACCTATATAAAGCCCCTTGTCCAAGATTAGGAAGCTTTCTTCTCTGTACATTATGTTGTCGCGAAAGACTAGAATAATGGTTTACAAAACTTGCATGTGTTTCCGTTGGTCTGGGATACTTGAAAACATGAGTATAAAGATAATATGTGGGTAGAAGAGACGAAGCTGTTTAGTGAGGAGTTATTTTTGCTACGTAAATGTTTCATCAACGTGGCAGAGCGTTAATGTGCGAGAATTGGATACAGCGATTGATGATGGCGAACAGGATTAGGAAGGCTCTATTCTGTATGCATATCACTAGTTGACATGATAAGGGCATGGAACTTCGGTATATAAGTCCTCTTCCATTCGATAACGGCCTCTCTTCACTCTTCGAAAAAGTCTACTGTAGTATATTAAAAGATAGCGATAACATGCACGCATGAGTTCACTGGCCTGCGCGCGTGGCGAGAGAAAATGGAGCCACCCGAGCGTATGTGTTGATGAGATCATCTGTTTGAGCGGCAAGAGAAGCTTGAAATGAAGTGTTTATAACTCACCGCGATGAGTATGAGCATTAGCGTATATTATGATATGGTCCATATTTTCGTGATGGCATCTGGAGGCGAGGGTTTCGGGTATACCGTGGAACTAGGCGTAATGCGCGGTCAGCCGTAACGCGCGGCCAACACCAAAACACCCCAACCTTCAACATCACCTATCGCCACTAATGTAGGGTTAATCGAGGCTACGCTTAAAGCTATACAGCTATTAGAGCCTGGAGAAACTATTAATTATATAGAGATCGCGAAGAAATATAGCATTATACGCTCTACGCTCAGCCAAAGGTATTAGGCTATTTTAGCACCCCGCATAGTTAAGGCTATTAATTAGCGAAAACTCAGCCCTAAGCAAGAGCAGGAGCTTGTACGCTATCTTAAAAAGCTTACTAAGCAAGGCCTTCTAGCTACACGGTAAATAATCTAGAATTTCGCAGCCTGTATAGCTAAAACTAGTATTAGTATATACTAGGTTAATTAGTTTATTAAGCAGAATAGCGCTTAGCTAATTCTACGCTAGACAGCTGGTATAGATAGCAATTGCTATAAGGCCAACTCTAAGGCAAAGTATAGCCTATATTTTGACTTGCTACAGTAGAAAATTAGCTAATATAATATTAAGCTACGCTACACGTACAATATAGATAAAAAAGGCTTCCTACTTAGTATTACTAACTACTTAAAGAGGGTGTTTAGTAGGCAAATATATAAAAGCAAGGAGGTAAGGTAGGCTATTTAGGATAGTAGCTATAAGTAGATCTCGCTCCTAGCCTATATATGCGCCGATGGATTAGCTCTAGATCTAGCCCTTATCTATTAGGCTACCTTAGGAAGCCTGCAGTCGAGCTAGGTAGAAGAAATTAACCCTTAGAAACACTTAGCCTTTATTACCTTATTGCCCTCTAGCTAGATAAACAATAATATAGGCCTTGCGTGGCTTAAGCAGGTATTTAATCGCTGTACTAGAGAGAAAGCTTAACACTCCTATTAACTACTTATTATTAATAGCTATAGATATTATATTACTATAGATTTTATTAACTACTATAATAGAAATAAGATTCTTCTAGTAGTATTC